>JAVQJS010148645.1:0-18844 GCA_036024795.1 Galaxias rostratus | reverse complement strand
ATATGTATTTGAAATAGTAATGTTTTCCTTAAAACTTTGCTTTTGTAAAAGAATCCTCAACAGTAAGTATTTAAACTGTACATTTAAAAAATATATAATGTCAGCTATATGATAAATGTTGAATAAACGGAATGAAACATTTATATTTGTTTAGTTAATCAGAAGAAATTACATTTTTTGTCGCTAATTTTTTTTTAGCATAGAGCGCTTGACCCCGAGTGGTATTGATTAACAGCACAGTTTATTGGATGACAAACTCGGCCTAACCTGACCAATTGTAGGTGTGAATGAAATTGTACTGCACAGCAATTAGATGAAAAGCCTTACATTTCCACGTGGGGCCCTTTTGCCAGAGAAACGGAGTGTGGCAAAATGTAACATTGTAGCAAAAAACCCATTGTGACGCAAGCCGGACACATTTTTGCAGCCGGACACTATTTCGCATGACAGAGCCGTGCAGAGCAGACTGCAGGGCCCTGTGGCCTGGCTGTGGCGTGGGATGTCTGCCCCACCACGGAGACCCATCGCCTGGGTGACGTCGGAGCGATGACGTCCCGCTGTGGGAGCATCAGCGTTCATTCTGCGTGGTTGTTTTCCAACTCGCGGGCCTCTGGGCTCAGCCCTCTGGGTCCTCCTCTCTCCCCTGGTACCACATGGGAGAACCGGAGAGGATGTCGCGTTCATCATAACACAGCCCGGGCAAAGAGAATGACTCCACTAAACCGAATGTCTTCATAGAACAGATAAAGGAAGGAGTAGGAGGATAATTAGCCTGTGTAACACGGCATTCTTTTGTGTGGAGTTGCGTCATTAAAGTGAGTGGGGAATCACTCTTCTGCCTCAAATAAAGATTAAACTCTGAGCTATTGGAATGACTTCCAACTGAGATTCGTTGGATAAAGCTCCTTGGTTAAACCTCCCTCATTTGGGTACTTATTGCGGAATTTCAAAACTCATTTGCCCCTGATTTATTTGAGGAACACTGGGGCTCTTGCAGAAGTTCTATTTGAACTTGGGCCATGAAATCAGGAGAAAAACCCCTAATCCAACGTGGACATTGATATTTGACATTGGTAAGGGCCAACTCAAAACTGACCCTGAAGACTAGGCGACACTTTGATACCACCCCCTTTTGCTCCTGTCCATCATTAGCTCCCAGTCATCATCATCAGCTCCCAGAAGGAGCACTAACACCCTTGTCACACCATAAAGACTGCATTTACATGATCATTTTGCCTGTTGAGTTCAATTATAGAGCCAATCACCCTAAAGTGGATAGCAATCAGAACCATTACATTGTGTAACCAAGCAACGGCCTCCATCAGGCCCACACGCAGGGATCTATAGGGTGTCACACAGGTCCACTCTTGATGTTGATTCTGGAAGGAAATTGCTTTATTCTTCCTCTTGGCTGCTGGAAACAAGTCATCCACAGGCTGTTGTAACTCTCCAAATCCTGCCACATGACTTATTCTGTCATCAAGTGTCGAGTCAAGGTTGTTTATTTTTTTCCTTTACCTTGTTGGTTGGTGTTAACTTCAGAGGAAATCTGCCCCCGCAATGTACTCGCGTGCTATGTGTAAGATCTTGGCCGAATGGCTGGTGACGTCAGAATCAATCTTCTACAGCCTGATCGTTCAGTGCATTCACTGCTATGATAGTCCATTCACCTTCGCACCACATACCAGAGAGATCACAAAACGTACTGTCCAATATGGCACACACAAAAACCGTGGTCATCCTCGTAAGGATGGCCAGTAGAAAAATGTATTTCATTCATTCGTTCGTTCACTCCAGTTATAGGAAGAAGAGAGGCCTCTGATTTAGTCGGTGAAAAACGAAACAAGTTAGAGTCTAAAAAAGGAGAAACGCGAGCGCCACCTTTGGCTTTGATCGATGGCACAAACATAGAGGAGAGATACACGAGGCGTTTCGGGGCGGGGTGGCAGAGGAATTTCATCTGGCTGGTATAATTAGTCTCCGCGCCGACTCTGGGCCCAGGTTCTGACACCTGGTGGAGAGAAGGGGCAGGGCTACGCCACAGCGGGCTCTGGGCTGCACCGGCCGTCTGGACGGATTAGGCCTGATGGGTAAACCCTGCTTTTAGTGGGCCGGCGACACGTCTCACAGCCTCTGGGTCTCCGCTGGGCCTTTTTCAACAGGGTCCTGTGTCAGTGGCACTCTTATCACTAAGCCCGGCAGGGCCATTACTCTTGAGCCCAACAGAACCCAACTGACAGGAGGGGGGGGGGGGGGGTACCAGGGAGAGTGGTTGGCCCATATTTGAGGCTCCGAAACATTCAGTGATCTGGACCTTGCCTTGTACCATGACAAGGCTGTGCTTTGAGTTTCCAAGCTCAGGGTTCAACATGTGTCCAGTGCAATGAGTTTCCATATTTCCAGTGCAATGAGTTTCCTTGTCCACAGGGCATTGAGTTTCGATATTTATAATGCACCGAGTTTCCTTGTGTACAGTGCACTGAGATTCCATATTTCTAGTGCACTGAGTGTCCATGTGCACAGTGCACTTAGTTTCCATAGTTCCAGTGCACTTAGTTTCCCTGTGTACAGTGCACTTTGTTTCCATATTTACAGTGCACTGAGTTTCCATGTCCAGTGCACTGAGTTTCCATATTTACAGTGCTCTGAGTTTCCCGGTGTACTGTGCACTTAGTTTCCATGTGTCCACCGGTATAGCATTTTTCCTGCTTAAGGCAAAGCCAATAAGCGAGTAGCTCATTCGGTATGCTTTGCCTCCGCAGACAACGCGACTCCGCATTTCCATTCCATCTTCTTATTTTAGTTTGCTATTTAAAGTGGTCCATTACTTATCATGTTTTGATCTGCAGTAAGTAAGTTAAGCCTAATCAAATATCTCCGCACAATAAGATAAGCCACCCAAATAGGCAGCTCCGCTCCCATTAACATCATGCTTACCATGTCTTACAGCATGGTGTAGCCTTTCCAATATTGAATGGGAAGAGAAGTGGCAGGATGGCAATTGGTTTATGTTAGGAATGGTGAGAGGCGCCGAGGGTGGAAGGGTTTTCCTCCCGAAACACAATGCCCTCATTATTCATTCCTATCTCCAGCTATGCCTGACTGACTTTTTTCTTTCTGTTCAAATTATGGTTTTCAAATTAATGTGAAACGCAGCAGCAGCTCCTATGCCAGTAGTATACCATCAAAATTGCATTGCCAAATGAGAATCTTATTAAATTTGAAACTGATTTTAGCGTGTTTCTGAGGGGCACCACGGGAGATAGGATGTTATTGTTTGATGCCTTTAAGTGAAAGCAACTGGGATGCTTTAAGAACGTGCTCCATCTGGATTCAGAGTGGGCTCATTATTTTATTCGTGGACTCTGTGATCATTGTGGAGCGTGCATCCTCTTATTCCAGGCTCCATTGATTTACTGAGAGCAGAGAGGTTCACCCGCGGGTCTCTGGTGTTTTATGAAATGATAATGAACTCATCCAGTGCTCAGCGTGCTCTTTTGCCTCCATCTGTATGAGCCTGTGTCTGTGGGAGCCTGTGTCTCTATGAGCCTTTGTCTGTGGGAGCCTGTGTCTGTATGAGCCTGTGTCTGTGGGAGCATGTGTCTGTGGGAGCCTGTGTCTGTAGGAGCATGTGTCTATATGAGTCTGTGTCTGTAGGAGACTGTGTCTGTATGAGCCTGTGTCTGTGGGAGCCTGTGTCTGTGGGAGCCTGTGTCTGTGGGAGACTCTGTCTGTGGGTGCCTGTGTCTGTGGGAGACTGTGTCTGTGGGAGCCTGTGTCTGTGGGAGACTGTGTCTGTGGGTGCCTGTGTCTGTGGGAGACTGTGTCTGTGGGCGCCTGTGTCTGCGGGAGACTGTGTCTGTGGGAGCCTGTGTCGATGGGAGCCTCTGCCTGTATGAACCTGTGCCTGTATGAGCCCGTGTCTGTATGAGCCTTTGTCTGTGGGACCCTGTGCCTGTATGAGCCCGTGTCTGTATGAGCCTTTGTCTGTGGGACCCTGTGTCTGTATGAGCCTGTGTCTGGGAGCCTGCATCTGTTTTTATATGAGCCTGTGTCTGTGGGAACCTGTTTCTATACATGCCTATGTCTGTATGAGCCTGTTTTTGTGTGAGTCTGTGTCTGTATGAGGCTGTGTCTGTGTGGGCCTGTATCTGTATGAACCTATGTCTGTGTGGGCCTGTGTGTGTATGAGCATGTGTCTGTGTGAGCCAGTGTCTTTAATTTAAAAAGAATGAGGGTTTGTCATGGTTTATTTCAGTATTCACAGCAGTGGTTGTGATGTATTACACTGTTAGATAATGTTTGTGTAGTAAAAACCCATGTATGCACTCTTTGAACTGCAGAAAACAGACTTTTGGTGCGATGCTTGGTGCCACGGCTTTGAGATTTTTCCTTGAAATGGGTGATTTGACAGTAATCGGCTAGATGTAATGTGATGGATATTAGCCTATGCTAAGTAAATCGACCGTGAAATACTTCAGTAATATTATTCTCAGGCAATGCTAGGCTCTACAAGAACCATGACTTATTACTTAGCAGGGTGCATGAGCAAAATACACCTACGACGGGGCTCGATCTAC
Source organism: Galaxias rostratus (assembly GCA_036024795.1). Taxonomy (NCBI): domain Eukaryota; kingdom Metazoa; phylum Chordata; class Actinopteri; order Galaxiiformes; family Galaxiidae; genus Galaxias; species Galaxias rostratus. Next base: position 14,264 of record JAVQJS010148645.1, on the reverse strand, counting down.
AGTGGAATCCAGCCCCGAGACTCTCTCTGTGTCTTTTGGGATGATTCAGTGTTCTGGTGGGCGAAAGAAAATCTGTCTGGGTAAGATCCGCTGACGAGCTGAGCCTGACAGTGCAGGGGATGGCTGGCCCATTCATCATAACGTACCCCCTTTCAACCACTGCTGAAGCAACCAAGCAGCCCCAAACAGCCACACAGCTGAGGAAGCTTACTCACTTGGCCCCTGTGAAGTGCAGCATGCCTGGGAAGTGTGTAAATGTGAAGTCTGCAAGAGGAAACTCAGAGAACCATTGAGAAAAGCAGCCTCACCAGAATGGAGGGCTCAGTAGACCCTCTTTTCTTCCCCATCCAAATGACCCTTGGACGGAACAAGTATTGTTATTCAAGCTTGGCAAAAATCACTTCAGTATTTGCCTTGCTCAGGCTCGTTGTTCGATTCAGCAACTTCTGAATTTTACTCTGATGACATTGCGTTAAAATAAATGTAATTTTTACTTTCTGGGCGTAAAGGTTAAGTTCTGATGTTCCCAGTGGAGTGTTGCTGTCAAGCTGTGCTCTCTCCTTGGTTCCCTGCCGTTGCTGTCAGATCTGAAGGGATAACCAATGACAAAGCAGAGGAAAAGAAAGGTTACGGAACAGGACTGAGATAGACGGTGCAGTCTACAGTATTAGACGTCCCCATAGCAAACAGCCCATGGGATTAAAGATTTGGGTTTTGGGTTTTAAAGGAGAATATCATTTGGACTTTGGGGATATTGGTTGGCTAAGGCTAATGTCAGGCTTTTTCTGAAGGCCCAAGAAATGTGTCAGGGTCTGGATTTGGTTGCTCAGCCCTGGACCGAGCTGCCTTTCTCCTGACGGGTAGCTTTGTCTTCAACTGGCTGTTGTGTGCCAAGTCCCATTCTAGCCATATCCTGCTCGCCATTATCTCTCATGTGAAATGTTTGTCTTGAGCAATTTTCGTAATAGTATCCCAATTGGGATCAGCAGTAGGAGAGCCATTACACAGGCATTCAACTCATCTGACAATCTGGGGGTGTCATTGTGTGTTGGTGCATCTTCATGAATAGCCACGAGAAAGGGCGGAGCGTGACTTGATTAAAGAGAGACGTGAGTAAAGACATATTTTTTTGCACATTGTTAGGTGTCATAGAAGAAACAGTAAGAGAGGTTTTGTGCATCTATTTTTATTGAGGTGTGAGTTGAACCAGGTACAAAATGTGTGAAAACCGCTTGGTAGTGTAAAGACATGGTTGACTAGCATTTGGTCACCGTATCTCCTTGTAGCTAGTGTAAGTGACTCCAGGAAGGGTGGCGCCACTCTTTTGTTATACTTCGAATTCAAATTTAGACTTGGAAGGCCCTTTGCCCCAGACAGCGTTGAAACTGAGTGGGTCAGACCTTCTTGGGTTTGGTTTTCACACATCATAAACCAGTAAGACAAGGACACGACTGGCTGAGCATCGCGCGGTCTAGCAAAGTAGGAGACGTGTGTGTGTGTGTGTGTGTGTGTGTGTGTGTGTGAGGTGGGGGGGTTGGGAGGTTCTGTTTGACTTTCTGCAACTAAACCGGAGGTGGCGTTTGATGTGGCACTTTGATGGTGGCACAGCCTCCTGGGGTTGAGTGGAGCATCTGCAACTTCTGACGACAGCCGCTCTGCTGACGGGTGAGCTCACAAGCGTCCTGCCTAGGCCCCGCCACCCACTTCACAAACATTTCGGATGGTAACCTGCACCTTTCATGCCAAGGCCATTAGTCTCATCCAAATTAGAGGCCTTTCCCATTTTTTTACTGTCACATTACTTCCAGAATGCCATCAGCAACGTACCACCATGTTTTCGCTATCCTAGTTAATTAGTCAAGGAAAGTGCACAAGCCGTTTTCCACATGCTGTAGGTGCAGACGACAGTAGTTTTAGGTGGTGGACCATCGCAGCTCTTTCTCTTACATTGATTGAATCTGGGGGGAATCACGACGTTAGCACTTTGCCATAGGGACATTAATTAGGACCACTGCACAATCTCTCATGTCCCACACTTTCGCCTCCCCTCGCACACTGTGAATGTCTCTCTGGGGAACGTTAGAAGCACCTAATAGCTAAAAATCAGTCTGTGGTAAACCCAGGGCTAAGCTGTGCGCCTTTATTCTACTCTGCATACAAACAACACGTTGTTACCTGCCTATCCTGCACACAATGTCACATTATCGCTCCATTATTGCGTGGCAAAAATGTTTCAAAAGTCACTTGCGACAAAGTTTAAACTCAAGCAAAACATTTGGTGTTGTATTTTGAACGAACTCAGCGGATAAGGAGACGACAACTTCTTTACCTCTTCAACTCTTTTTCACCGGCCGACTTTTCAATGTCACACGATGTCTCTGGCTGCCTTTTGAGAGGCCAGGCTACATAACATCGGGAGGCTTGAGATGTTTTCCGTGTTAGCAGCATTGTGCTTGATGTAGCGGTGCAGCGCTCGTCGTGAGCTAGGTGGGTTTTTGTCCTCGGGGACACCAGTGGACGGCGCCGTGCACATGAATGACTCCAGGCCTGTTCCATCTCAAAGCAGCCGCTGCCTCCCTCTTCCCCCTCGTCTGCTGCTCCGTCTGCATCGAGGATAAGAGCTGAATGATCCCCTTTCTCTCTCACACACGCACGCCTGCACACACACACACACACACACACACACACACACACACACACACACACACACAGATATACAGCATGCATGATTGAACATTTGGCTTGGCACTTAAGAAAGGGTGAAAGCAAAAATAACACCAACAGAATTGATAGCGAAACAAACACTAACGAAAAATGACGTCCCTCGAGTGTTCCCATCCAACAAAAGCAACTTTTCAGAGCATACTGTATCTCCCCGAGATACAGGGCTGTTACTGGCCAAAACTCCCACTGCCAGAATGACTCATTGTAGTGGAAGCCCAGACAGAGCTTTTGCCTTACCCTTTTCTCAAACACTATTATTTTATCTGTTTTGGCAAATCCCGCTAGCTCTGTCTCACTCGCTCTCTGTCTTTAGTTCAAATTTGCCGTAGTATTTTTACATGTCTTTGTCCGCTATCTAGGCTGTCCCTCTTGCCTTGTGCAAAAATCCTTTACTCTATTGTTCCCAGAACTCACCTTTCTCATGTAATTTTGTCTTAAACACCGCAATTTTTCTTTTTTGAATTCCCGTGATTTACATTTTCTCTTATTGTCTTTTGAATGTCCTCCTCATAATAGTTGAAGGTTTGAACTAATTAAAAAGATAGAGCTATCACGAATGACAAAGATAACAAAGCTTTTTAATGACGCTGCCTGTTTTTGGAGTCTGTTAATTAGTTGCATTGGCGTAGACAGCAGATACGTAGTCATTTATTTCCATCAGTAGCGTAATAGAAAGTAGCACATTCTGTTAAAAGAACAGGGCAATATTAACCTTGCAAGGTCAGCGCTAGCTTGATTCTTTTGTATTTGCTGAGAGTAAAATAGTTTAGAATAAGGTAGTTTGAAAGACACCGTGAAGTGTTATCAGCGAAAGAAAATTGTCACAAAAATGGAACTTTCTTTGCAACCAATGTACTGCAATGCAGTTCATTTCTGAAGGCATTCCATATTTCTGTGTTTGAAAGGGCCCATGCCCTCTTTGACACAGTTGAAAGGATTTGAGATTGGAGCAGGCCGAGGGGCTCTTATGTGTCTCTGCTTCTCTGACAAGTTATTGATCGTCACCATAGGAACAACAGATAGAATCCAATGCCAAACTCTGAGCGGTACCATCTAAAAACGTTTGATAGCGTAGGCCAACAACATGTCTTAGTATGCGATTGGATGCCTATTACGTTGAGTGTAGACGACCATGTCCCTGATTTGGGGTGCCACTCCGCGGCTAAACTGTTATTGTGCAATCAATGTTAGGTTGCAAATGGGGAGGTTGTTACCCTTTGTATGTCTCCATCTCTGGGGGTCTGTTTAGCTTATAGGACAGGCAGCATCAAAACAAATCCATACACCACTCTTTGGACCATTTTTCTGTCAGTGTGTGTGTGTGTTTGTTTTGGTCTGCACATGCGCTTGCACCTCACATGAGCAACCTAGAACTCTGATTGAGTGCCTGTGTGACTTGTCTTAGCTATTAGCTATACCACTTATCCTTTGCAGGATACTGATGGGGGCTGGAGCCTATCTCAGCCGACACAGAGCGAGAAGCGGGTTACACCCTGGACAAGTTGTCAGTCTATCACAAGGTTGACACACAGGGACATACAACAACTCACACTCCTGGGTAATTTAGATCCCCAAGTAACCTGCATATGTTCGGACTGTGGGAGGAAACTGGAGTTTCCAGAGGATACCCATGCAAACACGCATACTCCACACAGACAGGCCCTTGGGTCAGGTTGGGATTGAACACAGGTGTTGAGAATTACAGAGCGAACTCAAAGGCAGTGCACAGTCGAGGAGGCTGGAATGAGAATTCTGATGGTTTTATTGAGCAATACGCAGTCCTGTCGTTACGACGAGCAGTAGTCCACTAAGTGGAACAACAATCTGATAAGGAGTGCATGGAAAGCCGGGGTAGATATACTGAGGAGTTAATGAGATGATTGGAGGCAGACAGGCTAATTGAAGAAGAGCTGGAGAGGGAGACAACCACGCCCTATGCCACAGACATACACAGAGAGACCACCAGGGGGATACAGAAGGCAAAGGATTAAACCAGCACACACACTGAACAGAGGTATGACACTGGCTATAACCCCAGGGCCTTCTTGCTCTGAGGCTACAGTGGGAGTCTTCTTTCTTTTCTTTTTTCTTCTTCTTCTTTTGTTTATTATGGTTGGTATAGCTTTGTTCGAACCGATTACAACTTTGAATAACCTAACAGAAACTTTGAATATTCTATTTTCTGAATGATATGCTTACCGTCAGTACAATCTACAATTAAAGACTCTCACCATAACTTGACATGTGAAGCCTGACAAAAAGGATTTTAAAATGAGAGACAAAGGCTCATGCACTTCATGACTTCCCTTCACCGGCACGGGTTCATTTCAACACTGGCAGCCATTTAAAGAATCAAGCACAGGTCTGTAAATGCCACGGTTATAGTCAGTGGTATTCAAGAGAATGAAGACTACTACTGAGACAATACAATACAAGTTATACCAGTGAATAGGCTACCTTCCATTTCCCCTTTAGTTAAAGCGCAGTACCAATGGAGATATTTTGAGTGTTTTTTATTTCAAATCAAAATATGCAGCGACAAATAAACATCTAGTTTGAGAATTCTCTATCTTTCTAAATGTTTGGCTTCCTTTTTTGCCCAGATACGAAGTTGAAGTGTAAATCAATCAGGTCACATCCTTCACTCAAGCTCTGTAATGTGCTTCCTTGAGTCATTTTCCTACCCGAATATCTGTTGATGGTTTGTGTCCTCGGAAAGGTGGTGGTTTAATAGGGATTTGGTATGAGATAGCAGCCTTGGTCGCCAAAAGTTCCACTGATTGAGTTTCAAATTATAATTTTTTTCCTGGAGAAGGTAATCTAATACAATGGGACCCTGTCATCGTGTCGTGCCCTCCAAAACTGTCCCAGCAGGACTTCCACCGCCACCAGGAGATGTAATTGACTCCGAACAAATCTAATGTTGTTTAAGAGGTTAGGCAATTTTGGATTGCAACCCTGCTCCCTCATCATAATTGCGTTTTATAAGTTCCACTATTACCCCGGGGCTAATCCATCACTGTCTTTTCCTTGCCACAAATCCTCCTCATCCTCTTGTCCCACTGAAACATTTAAGAAAAAGCATTGTGTATTTTGGTCGTGTCCATACTGTGGACGTATAATTTCGCTCGCTGAGATAGTTACATCCAGTTCTATTCCCTCTCTCACTAGGCCCTGCTTGTCCCTGGTGCTGATCATCAGAGACATTTGTTTCACCAACGTATCCCCGTTTGGTCACCAGTGGAGTTTTAGACTGGTTACATGAGAAGACATGGAAGGTCAGAGTCACATAGACAAAATGCAGGCTATAGAGGGGAAAAATTGTGCTGGAACGATACGAATGGCCATGCGAAGGTTAAATGAGGCAGAATGGATTTAGTCCCCGGTCTTCCTGCCCTAATCCGGGTTCTTGGATTGGATTTCAACCGAAGGGATGTTTTAGGTGTTGACGAATCCCTCTATAATGTGGCATTTGCAGTGGCTTTGCTGTAGGACCAGGGCTTTTGAAGAGGCACAACCGTTTGCGCTCATCACCTTTCTGTCAGTGGACCTCTCAGAGCACTTTAAGGGCTTAAGATCGTCCTTCTTATTCGGTTTGTCTTACATGGCGTCCTTAACTGTGAGTATTCTTGTTCTCTGCCACTGTATCTGTGTGCTTCTGTGCTCGTTGTTCATTTCCAATCTCTGTGATCATCTCTCTTGTATTGATTTTTCTCGCGAAACGGACACTACCAGAGGGAAATGGTCTTACAACACATCGTTGACCGACAAACATTAGCTAGACTATCTCGACTGTTCTTCCTTAACAATAGGTTCATTCTTTTGTGACAAAGAGAGCTTTGATGCATGCACTATTAAACTGTGGAAGCAGACAGTAGACCTTTGACCCTTTCTCCCTGCCAACTGGCAAAGTGTAAATCCTGGTCTGATGATGCGGAGTAGACCTCTGGTTTGGAGTAACTTGGGATCGGGCGTTGTTTTGAAGAAGTGGAGGAAGTCGTGGATTTTGCCCCGATGCTTCTGGATTTAGGGGATCACAGGATGCCGCCATTGTACAAGTTGCACCGCGGATCTTTATAGTGGGGATGCGAAGTGGAGAGGGGAGAAGTACGCCATCACTTCTGGTCCCTGTAAGACATAGAGATGAAGAGCTCAACAAAGAGTTGAATCAGGTTTGTACACTAAACGCATTAAAGAGAATGCTGCGGATTAAATCGGTTGTCATTATACAACATATAGGCTAATCCATTTTACAGCCTGCCAAAGTCTCATCTACATCGGTGTTCACGCTATCCGGTTATTACTTTCACTTAGGATTATGTCATTTTTGTAATTATGTAGAGATAACTTGAATCCCATAAAGTAGACCACTTTTTGAAATCATTACACAGTGAAGGAGCCAATTGTTTTGATTCCAATCTCCGAGCACCAACTGTGTAATTCCTACCAATGGCGATACGATCTGTTTTCCCTATGTCAACAAGGAAAGGACTCCCAAATATATGGGGCTTCATGAGCTCAATGCACTTATCTTATAAATGGTGACGCAAAAAGTGCCAAAAAAAGTACATCATTTTATGGCCTTTGTCCAGTGACCCAGCAGTTTCTCCCCTGTTGATTTGACACTGTCAGTAATATTGGTGAATTAGCAAACCTACAATTTCCAACCTCACAGCATTGCAATTATATACTTAGTGTGTTTAATAGTCGGGTACTTAGCACTCCTGGCAAACCTAAAATAGAGTATGGAAGCCTCTGTGGCATTCCTTTAACCTGTTGTGTTATGATTGGCATGCAGCTAATGCTTTAACTCTGATTGGCAGCCAGAGTGGGTGCAATAGTGGCACCTCTATTTCTGTGGTCCCATAGTCGAGCTTGTTCCTGCTACCCCCCTACTCTCAAAGACACCCACATCCCCAAACACTCACTCTCTCTCTCTCTCTCTCTCTCTCTCTCTCTCTCTCTCTCTCTCCCTCTCTCTGAGGGTTTAGTCATGAAAGGAGGAGAGGCGACTGCGACAGGGGGATTAGGGCCTCACGCTGCATTACTGTCATAATCCATTAAGCTAGCGGAAAAGGAGGCTTGAACCTAAACAGACCTTTTTTTGGGAGGGAAGTGAGGGTACTGCACCGCTCGTCAGGGACTGCTCATTGAAACGATTAAATTATGCAGCTCTTCTCAATAGCCACATTTATACTTGAATTTCAACTTGGTTCGTTAGTTTGTTCAATTTCAGAAATCTTCTCTCAGGTCAGTGATACATATGTGGTCATAATTGACACCGGGATTGGCTTACTAATTCCACGGCTCAAAGGCAACAATCATCTTTGTTTTGTGTTGGCATGTCCAAAAGTGACCAACATAGTTGTGTGCCGCCTACTATCCAAGAAAATCTAGCTTCCTTGTGGTTGGTACATCGTTACAACTCATGGTGAAAAAAAGGTTCCATCCATTTCAATGGGCTTGTTGTCCCACAGTGGCTTACTAAGATTAATTAAGATTCGTAGTCAGAACTACAGATGTCAAAGGACTGGGTCAAAAGCAAACAAACCGGCTGAACAATTGATCTGGCAGCACTTATCGATGCGAGGTTCACAGTTCTGCGTAGTGGAGATGGGCTTTCATCCAGTCCTTTTTTTAACTGAGTTTAAATGAGCTACGTGATAAACCTTAATCTTTGCGGGCTGGACGTTTTTGTATGGCACAGATAGTGCTTCTTACCTTGTTCTCTGTTAGTGTGAGGGCCACTCGGGCCTTCATTTTCAGAAGTACTTACATTTATCTGGGACGTTTAGAAACAGAACACAAAGCACATTTCTCATACGACATCTTTTGTTTCGCTTGAGTGGCAAGCTTCAGTACATTAAGTATTTCAAGTTTAGAACATCCAATGCAATAAGATGCGTTGCGTAAGACTATTTAAGATGCATCCACACGTTGAGATCTGTCAGGCAGCCAAGAGAGGGAATACCCGTGAAAACGACTGTGTATGGCATCCATTGGAGATAAAGTAGCTGTTTTATTAACAAACACATTTACTACATAGTTAGGCCTAAACAATTTGCATGCCACTCATCACCTTTGCAAAAAAACTAAAACAACAACAAAGATAATTAGTCAGAGTTATTTTTACAGACAAGCAATTAAGGTGCATCGTTCAAATTTAAATACAATGTATGCAAAATACTTAGCTAAATGAATCACTTGGATTTCGTGATGACGAATAGTCCTATAGCACCTTCAATGCTTGATAAAGACATAAGCCTAGTGGACGGAAGGCGGCCGGCTGATTAGTTCGAAGTGGGTGCAGAGGGTGGCCCAAAACCTACCATAAAACCAGCCAGCCTCCTAAAATGTCAGCCCTACTGGGACATCTGGGTTGCTGCAAAGTTCAGTTGTAATCTGTCCCATTACTAATCTCCACAGCACTTTTAGCCTCTAAATTCACATTGTAAACACCTCCTTTAAAGGTCACCCGAATAAACAACGGCAAAGTGCTTTTTTGTAGGTCTTCCCAACGCATTTCATATCTGTTTTGAATGTGTTTGTATTTGTGGTTTCTCATGTTGTGGGTCTATTCAACAAGGCCTACATGTTTTCTTCAAGAGTCTGTATGAACGTAGGTCGTTGATATAGGCGATATTGTGGAGTGCCACGTGAGCCTTTCCACCAGTCAATGATGCTTCCGAGGCGTCCATAAAGAGCAAATCGAATTGCAAGGTTTCCATGCCTCTCAAATTCCTAATGCTCGACTGCATCGCTGTAGGTTTTCCAGCTCATCTGAGAGCTATATCACCATGCAGCTCATTCTGCTGAAAAAGAAATCGCTGCCGCACGTCTTTTAACAAGCAGTGCTTCAAGGTTGCAATCGGTTGGTGTTGCAGCCTAATTTGCCAGATGCATGCATTAGCGATGGCACTTCCTTTATGAGCACCTCTTAGCAGGGTGATTTGTCGCAAACTCGATTTCTTCGGCTATTGACAGAAGGAAGGCTCATTGAAGCAAATGATAGACTGACAGGAGGCCAGATAACGCACAACTCACAATCCAGTTGCTTTGCTGATGATATGGCCTTGAAGGAGTGACCTCTCTTGGCACGCAACCTCAGAGAAAACGCGAAGTGATTTTGAAGTGGACCGCATACGTTGGAAATAGTGTGTATTATCCCTATCGGCACTGCATACACTTACTCCAGCATAGTTCAGTGCCAATAGACTCCAAAAGCTCATGAATCAAGCACCTAACAAGGGTTTTGGAACTGTGTGTGTGTGTGGGGGGGGGGGGGGGGCTGTGCAGTGAAGAGGGCGCATGAGAGGAATAGAACACCACAGGGGCTGGTCGGCACACTGCTTTGTGACAAAGCACTTTCGAGTAGTAAGATGGTTTCATATACTGTTCATATTATTTGTCCAACTTTGCACTACTTTGAGCCCTGTGTGTCATCCTCTTTAATAACCCCTGCAAACGTATGGCTGTATTTGAATATTTGATGGATGATTTCACTGCTCACTGGCACCAATGGTCAGCTGAGGCCATGCAATATTGCCTCTTTGTCTTTGGTTTGGTGTTATCCTACTCCAAACCAGACCACGAGGGAGTGTCTCCAGTAGGAGGGGTTGGGCACTAAGCTCATGCTGGGGTCAATGAATCTAGATGTGACATCTTAGTGACACAGTCCTCTTCACAATTTGACCGGCGTCTCCACTCTGGTTTTTGTCTTGTTTCCTTATGTCTTATACGTTTTTTAAACATTACGCCTCCTCTTGAATCGAATGCCCCCTGTACTATGCAATTCATTAGTTGGAGTAGTAAAAATGAAATTATTTTGAGTGTGAAATGGCATATCTTCAAACCAAATAGATACACCACGCGAGCTTTCCCTCGTGCATAATTTAACAACCCATTTCATATTCAGAGCCACTTCATCAGTCTATGCTTCCTTTACTATCATCTCCATTCCAGAGGAATTTGCAATGTTTTCCCCTCTTGCGGGGAGAGTCTCTGTTCAAATAACATGCATTGCTCATCTTTGTAGTACACAAACTCAATATGCAATGTTGCAGTCTGCTGCATCATCTCCATAATAGCTACTGCACACAAATTAATATTAATGTGTAATCCAACTAGACCCTCAGTGATTCGGGAAGCCCTTCATGTTTCTGGCTTTTCTATTGCACTCGAAGTGTAATGGGTAATGTATGCTTGTTGGTAAAATTAAACTAGGACTTTTTGTCGAATGCGAAATTATGGTGTTATAAAAATGAACGTTCCATCTGCTTTGCCCAAAGGCAATCAATCAATCCATCGCCATGTCATCCGCGACCTATGGGGGTCCCTCTCCCTCGCCGCCGTTTCCGTTGACCTTTCGTTTCCGCCGCCTAGAAGATCCGTTGTGATAGGACGGCACGGTCGGGGGCCCCACTCTCTCGGCGTCTGTCAGGCTGATGAGGTGTGGCAGTTTGGTTTTTATGGGAGGGAGAGCTGAGTCAGGACGAACGCTCTCTCTTTGTGACCTCTTTAATCCTATTCATAATGCAGAGGTCGAGCTTTGCTCGCGCTGTTCTTTCACTTTTCTAGTTTCACGATGAGCTCGTCACGTCTCGTGCCACCCCCCTGCAGGAGCGAGCCCTTTTATAAATGGATTCATCTTATATCTCATGTATATTTTTTTCGCTTTTTGTTTTGTGGGGAGTAACAAGGTGCACTGGTCGAGGCTGAAGCTAAGACGAATAATACGCAGCATCTATCCACTGATCGAATATGTCTCGTAGTGATTAGATCGGCCTAGCAGTGATGAGACAGGCCTAGCAGTGATTAGATATGTCTAGTCATATGCTTTTTATTACGAGACACCATGCAGTGTAGAGACACCCTGTCCCAGCAGTGCCTTCAGTGTTCAAGGGATCTTTATCTCAGCAGGGGGGAGTTTTTATCACTGTACTTAAGCCTATCTGTTTCTGTCACCTGGACCTGTTCAACTCGACTTCCCCAATTCATCAAACACCGCCGTCTGCTTATTTAACTATCTATTGACAAGTGGCAAGACAAGTATTGGTCAAAAACTTGAGGCCTTAGATTGCCTGCCTTACCCTTTATATCTCGCCTCGTCATTTCCCTGATGCGTCATTAAGCCTTTATTTAGACATGTCTCCAGTCATAGTGGATGTGGCTACCCTTCACAGATCCTCTATGGGAAGTAGTTCAGCCTAGCCTGAAATGGACCTGCCTATTCCCTGCGTGTCTGCATATTTTATTACAGAGAATTGCTAGGGCTCTGGACCATTAGATCTCCACCAGGGGCTCCATATAATTGGTTGGTCCGTGGAAGCCCCCGCGTCCTGCAAGACTTCCCTTTTTCATCCCGACACTCTCCCCGCTCGCCTCTCAGGGGCCGAAGTCGACGGGGCGCACTTAGATTTCCGCGCCGCAGACGGAAAACGACGCGTCCGCACGCACTGGTAATTGCGAGACATGCCATTGGTTGCGTCTTCAGGCCCACTGATGTCGTCAGTCATCTCGGTGGCGGCAATAATCACAGGAGAGGAATTGTAGCCTTTGATGTCTGGAACCGTTCCCAGTCCCGCACCAGTGTGCACCTCTCTGAACTAGTCGCTGGCCTGAACTCAACATCATGTCAGCTTAAGATAAGCATGGTGTGTGATGCTCACTGCACATACGACAGTACTGATGGAACCGCGGCTCAATGATGAAGGAATCGAAACCAGGCCGACTTTGTGTGTTGGTTTACTCATGCCACTTTATGAGTTGGCTTTCAAATGCCTGTGGGTGACTAAGAGTAAGGCCTTCTCCACACTACTGCACTGGTTTCACATATGTCATCACCCTTTCCTGTGAAATCCAGGCGAGCATCCGATACGACACGTTGTCCGCAGCTGGGATCCAATCCGACGTCTGCCTGCTGAGGTGGATGTGAGAGCCAAAACGAAAAGAATCAGGCAACAAAGCTCAAACTGAAAACCATTCATAGGCCTTTTTTAACTAGCCTCACTGCATATTTGGATTTCACTTGTTCAGCCTCCTTTGCACTACATTGTGAATGTGTTTTCCCGGTGCCTGTCGTGAGTCTTTAACAAACAGAAGGCCCACATATGGCTGCATACCTGCCCACTCATGCATGTGTGTGTTTTTGTGTGAGCTAATGTTGCCACTAAGCTACTGTTACGGATCCTCTCGTCTCACCCTTTTGCTTAGCCAGCCCTCCCTCCACGCTGGGATGCTCTCCTTGAAGGTTTGTGCTGAAGTCACTGTTTTTTTAAACTGCCACTCTGCTACTGATATCCATATGCTCCGCATTAGGTAGTCTGATACCAGGGTTCTCAGCCACTCTAAATACCAAGAGAACAAACCTCTTAATATTTAAGACGCTACTGCACCAGCTATTGCTAGGTGCTAGAGTGATTAAGCCCGTTTGTTTTAGCTCTTTTATGCAGATTAATTTGAAGATTGTTAAAGTTCCTATTACTGTTTTATTTGATCTGCTAGGTAACCTATGATTGGAGTTTATTCCGTGAAAGCCAAAGTGTTAAACTCAATACAGAAAAGGTGACCATCACAGACAGAAAACTGCCTTTTGCTATGATTACATTACGCTTGAAGTAGCTTACATACACATACTTACACAGCATAATCTCGGAAAGTAGTTTTTAAACTCCACAAATGTGGTTACAGTGTGTTGATTGCGTCTGACTAAAAAGACATCTAAGAGGGTAGAATGAGTCAGAGATGGGAATAGGACACACAACAGTTCCTATCCGAGTCAACCGGCCACATGTGCACAACCCAAATATGCATACAGGACAGATGGGTTCGACCAAGTTCTTTCACATCAGTTTCCAAGCAAGTGACACAAAATGAATGGAGTACCTGGAGTGGAGAACTCCCTGCACAGGGGACATCGTAGAATGACTGGGTTCCCTGGTTGAGTGGGTCCTTTACTCTCGCCTCCTTAAGCAGGTAAGCCGCAAGGCTTTTTACATCAAATCAAATCACAAGACAATTATGTTAATCTGCTCTCCAACTCTCGCTCGAGTTCCAGTGTTGTCCCCATCTCTGAGCTGACAGATCTGTTTGCATTCTAATAAAACTCTCGGGTTTCCTTTGGACCGACCATACTGTAATTTGACTTTCACTGGACGAGGAAATGTTTAAGGGGATCATTGGGGCTTCTTCGCCGCTCACTGCTCCTTTTGCGCAACAGAACTTGCGTCGTGTTGTTTCTGATTGTTCCCTCGGGAGAGACATGCGGCAGAAACAAGAACACGTTTTGGCTTTAGATCTTAGTAGAGGTGGTTCTCCTTGTAGCTCCCGGATGAAGGCGTTAGCTTGTTTTAGCATCAACACATAATCTCCCTTACAACACCAGCCAGCAGGTTTTGGGGAGACCTATCGACAGAGCATCACCAGCCTCTCTCCCACTCCCACCTCTCCTGTGGCTAGGTGGATCTGGGATATTAGATGGATCAATATGGCCTCTGGCCCGACACAATCCGCCACCCCCCCCCCCCCCCCAACCCCCACCC
>JAVQJS010148572.1:0-14497 GCA_036024795.1 Galaxias rostratus | reverse complement strand
AGGAGACCTCGGGGTAGACCCAAAACACGCTGGCAAGATTATATATCTCGCCTGGCCTGGGAACGCCTTGGAATCCGCCAGGAGGATCTGGAAAGCGTTGCTGGGGATAGGGACGGCTGAAACATCCTTCTGAGCCTGCTGCCCGGATAAGCGGCGGATAATGGATGGATGGATGGATGGAACTAGAGGCCTGTGCTTTTCAACATCCGAAAGAACCTGGTCAGCTACCTCATGGATAAAAATTGCACCGCCCCAATTCCTTGACCACGCTTCTGCTAGCAACTCTCAGTACAAAGGATGTAGGCCTTGGCATTTGACTTTGTTACTACCGTGAGAGGTTAAAGAAGACCCAAAACCCATGGTTCTTTTCCCACATTTATTAGAACAAGTAACAGCCTTTCAGAACTTTCAAACTTCACAACTTTCTACAATTATTAAAACAATTCAAAAAGAAAACACGGACTTCTCAACTTTGGTTCAGCCGCAAAAGCAGACCTAGGACCAATTATTCCGTGCCACAACTCTGCGTTTCTTCACCTAGCGACGTAGCACAAGCTATTCATAACATTGAGGGTTTACGATGCTATATGCAATGCATCATGTTGTGCTTACCCAAAGTTCTCAATATTTTACTGTTATACTGTGTATGTTTAGGTACTAAACACTTTAGTCTATCAATGTCATAATTTAGTTTTTGTTGAGGTAACCTAATTTTCATGCTTTCTTTAGAACAGTAAATGTATAAAATTGCTGTGCATTAAAACCCAGCTGTGCCATATCTAGATTTCCATACAATAATCTTTTTTCATAACATAAACCACATGGTGGTTGACTCCGCAATATGCAGCTATATGATTTACTGATGCACATTGTACATGGGTCATGATTGGATTCTGGCAAGAATTTCACAGCGAGGCTGCATGCCTCAAATGGCTAAAACATTAACTTACTTTCACATTTTCCACTCTGTGGTTTGCAGCAACAAAACCAGCCTGTCTGCTCGCAAATTCTTTTGAGATTGTGACATCTTTTGCGCAAACATGAATGATTAAATGGAAACTTTAATCACAGATTTTTTTAAACAATATATTTCTATTTAGGCTAAATTAAATATGTTGAACAAGTTTGGGTCATGGGATCAATGTAAGTGAAATTCCAGTATTTTCCCAACCACCTTAATTTGAATGGTTCCTTTACTGTACACCACAATGACCACTGATCGTTACGAAAATCAAACTTAAAACTCTCCTTGAAAATTTTGGTCGTTTTAACAAAAAAAATACAGGACGGATCCTGACAATGCAATAGAGTGTATTAGAGAGTGAGAGAAAGAGAGAGTTTGGGTTCTTAATGAAGGTTACATGTCGCGCTGCCATTCAACAATGAACACCGTTTGGGACAATTGGTTTGTTTATTAGCTGTGACCAGCCGTTCTAGCTCGCTCTGTTCGTCAGTCGGTTGGTTGGTCCCCATAAATGTGCATGGTCACAGATATTGCAAATTTGTCTTTATTTTGCCCAGATCTTCCAATAGTATTGGGAAGAAAGAGAGCACTATTGACAGCTTCCTATGTGCCACGGCGCTCAGTCCTAACAGTTGTGCTACTATAACACATAAGGTTTGTGTTTGGGTCATTTGGGCAGTGCGGATTGGCTCTATGACCCATACATCACTACCAGGCAAGTATTGGGTCGATTATTCTTGTCCGTCTCACTCCACTGAATCTATGTGTCATTTAGATGCTGCATGTGGTATGTGAGTTATAATGCATGTACAATTATATATATTTTATGTTTTTAAAGTGGCAGCCTTTCTAAAGAACAATTTATTGTGCTACAATCAAGAAAGTTTACTCCAAATTGAGTGACCAGCTGTCAACCCCTTTCTGATTGGTTATAGGATAGACCACTCTAAACTGGTGCACTTCTAGTTGCGCTAAGCATTCATTTAGCCTCTGTTTTAAAAAAGGAAGCACTGTGTGAGGGGGTTCAAAGAGGTCAATTTGAGTCCGATTTTGAAAGCACGAGACAGGACCTGACCCCTGATCCCTGGCTTGTGCCAAGTCAAATGATACCTCCTGTTGGACACACAAAACTATTCATATCTATTATTGTGCTTTGCAATATGTTTTAAAGATACATAGAATATTAAAAGTGAAACGATGTTTAAGATTAGAAATGTAATTAGAAACACAGAATCACTCAGCAAGCAGATATTAAAACTAGCAAATTTATTTAGATTGAGCGAGTGAATGACATGCAATGGAATTGACTAAGGACTGGACTTTACAAATATTTGGACTGTGAACATTTTTTTAATCTTTCTATCCCTCATCTTATGCAGATGTATGAAAAACGTAAAAGTGAATGTCACCGAAAACCAACAAATTCATTGTCCTCCTCTTGGTTCAATCAACTGGACAAGTGAGAAAGGTTTCATAATAATGTTCTTTATTTCGAACATTGATAGCTCGCATTCTGAGAAAGCACACTCAATGACATCAGAGCATGGTTTGACTTTTTGATCTCAAAAATTATTGTAACTGTCCAATTCAAAATCATAATCATAAATCATAAATATTTGTCCCTCAGCGGATAAATATATATTATTACTGCAAAAAAGCGGACTGTGCAGATAATAAGTCATGTATAGGTGAAATAAACATAAAAACATAAAAGACTATTGCTCAGGTAAACCCCCAGGTACTTGTAAAATTTCACAATCTCAATGTCTATACCCTGAATCTTCACTGGTGTGGGTGGAAAATATCGGGGCCTCCTGATGTCCACCCCCAGCTCCTTGGTCTTCCCTGCGTTGAGCTGGAGGTGGTTCCTCTGGCACCAGACGGCAAAGTCCTGAGTAAGTTGTCTGTACTCACTGAAGTCCTTCATCACACAATTGTCCTTCATCATGCCATCATCAGCAAACGTCTGCAGGTGGCAGGTTCATGTGTTGTAGGTCAAGTCTGCAGAGCCGTTCCCTGGAGGGTCCTCGTACTGCACAACCCCTCATTCATTTCTCACTATGCTTGAGAGAAATTGGATGAAATTCTGGTTGAATGTGATTTGTATAGAGACAGAGGCATGCCTCCTCTTCACATTGGTATTAAAACAGTTTTTTCCACCACCTCTACACTTATTGGATGAGTTTCTTTCAAAAGGAGGTAGAGCACTGCCTCCCATTTCTTGGCTACCTTGACCTTGTCTCTGATTCCCCCATAGTCAGTGTAGTGAGTACGGGCGTAAACACGGTAACAGTCTCAACCATACTATTTTTGTGTTATTTTTATTTTATGTATGTAAATCTATCATATTTTGTTTATTGTTTGCAGGTGGCCCAAGGGATGGCTTTGTTAAAGAAAAACAAGACACACGTAATCTTTTTAATTCATTTGTATTTAATTATTTATAAGCACAGTAATTAATGTATTATTGTTTATTTTACACAATGTGTTTCTTTAACCCCTTAAAATTGTTAAGAAGGCATAGCTATCCTCCACTATAATACATACTTTAATAAGTATGTAAATATCAAATACAACTCCATGGCACTGGACAAGGAAAAGTAAATGCTAGTGAGAAGGCTATACAACTATCACAGCATATTACGATTTAATTCTAATTCTTCTAGTATACTAGTTAACGCCACAATACTCTTATTCAAGCAACGTTCATGCGCAGAATTAGTGACTGTGTATGCAGCAGTACCGTCTCAATACTGACAGTAAAAGAACAAACCACAAACTCGCAACTTCAGAAATCATTCTTACTCCTGAATTTGGGTAGGCCCATGTTCATCTTGGGTTGGTCCATGCCTGCCCATGCCGACTCTCTAGGTCACACCATGTGTTCTATCATGTAAAAGATCAGGTGGGATTGATAGATTTTTTTTTGTGTATGTGTGGAAAGTTAGTGTTAGTGGCTTTCTTTTGGTAAATTTTTACGCATCAGGCAGATGACCATGTAGATTTTTTGGTCAGTCCAATATATCTGTGCATTCCTAGTATAGAGTCACATGTTGCAGATTATACTGATTCTTGATGATAGAAAACAACTAATGCTGGATTCTCATACGTAATAGAAAATAAAGTGATGTTGCAGCTTCTTCCGACCGCAAAGTACAGACAGATACAATAAACATGCTAATTGTATGGAAGGGTAAGGAAATGACAATAGAATCTTGTTAATAAGGAGTATTGTACTCCTTCAAACTAAATGTTGTATCGTGCAATATCCGAGTCTAAGTTTTATTCTTAATTGTTCCATCTGATGGAGTGTTCTAGAGTGATATTGGCGTGCCTGAGGCAGTGGTGGTGTCACCAGTCCAAAATATTATTCTCTACTTACCAATCAGCTATCAGGGATATCACCAGCCACAGGCATATTTGTTCAATGATAATGCGCACAAACGCTGTGTGTTCGACTGTGTAAACGTACTTGAGTGTGACGTCATACTACCCCCGAGTAACCAAAGATAGGACTGAATTCAATCCAGGGCCTTTGACAGATGAGACTTTATCTTTGTCATTCATACGGCAACCTAAAGGGTCTGTATTGTAACGGTTTGTTCATTTACGTCTTTTGAAAATGTTCACACTTGGAGGTTGTACCAATGAAGGAAAAATGCCACATCTATACCCACTGCATTATATTTAATTTGGCCATGACAGGCCTGCTTTTTTTATAACACATTCAAAATGGAATAAAAAAACAATGTCGATTTTGAAGTCAGCATAAATGACTGATAATTTAAAGCTAAAATAATAGCCATGGCTGCTCATTGGCTAAGATTGTGAAAGCACAACTACAATTGAAACCTGTGGTGGTTTCAGACAAATAAAATAGATAGATACATTTGAATTTAGGATTTTTTTCTGACCTGTAGCAGCAAATAATGTATGAACTACCAATAGTAGTTAAAGACAATAACGTAATGATTTTCCCATTCTTAATGTAGACAATAAAGACAATAATGTAATAACATTTTAAAATTGTTATAACCCGACCAATCCTGACCCCTGAATCGTAATCCTAACTCACACTAACTCTCTCCCTTCTCTCTGGCATGAAAAGACAAATTATTGTATTGCCAAAGCAAACACAGCTCAGCTCCCTCAAAATGTATCAGATTTGTCTGAATTAAGAATTATACATTGAGATTTTGTTTTGTTTAATGTTAAATTTAAATAGTGCACTAACGAGGCCACTGTTTGTCTTACAATTGGCCTCACCTGTGAAACATTAGAATAGATCACATTTTCTGGATCAAACAGGTCTGATGATAGGTTTGAATCAAATCTTAATAAAGCAGCCATGTATGCAATTGTGAACCTAGAAAGAATTTCATTCATAGCCATTTGAGCTATCTGAGCTTGATTACAACCAGTTTAGCCAAAGCCATTAATTCTGTTTTCACAAACACTACACATTTGTGTGTTTTTTTAGAGGCTAAATAACAAACTTTACATAGCATCCCTCATATCTCAACTACAATACTCTTACAAAAGGATCCAAACCATTAAACTTCCTATAACAGAAGTAATGGGTATGTACATGCACACATACGTCCTTGTACACAGAGCAACAGAAACACATCACTTATTTACAATAACAGAATGAATAGAAATAATCAAGCTCTACACTAAGATAACCAGTGTATTTCTATCCAGCTTCACACAGAGGAAGTCCGCTCAAAGGGCTAAAAAGAGGTGCTGTTACCACACATTGCAGACTGACTGAATACACACCTATACCATAGATGTAGACTGTCACACACACACACACACACACACACACACACCAGGTTGTCAGGGCCTCTTACCCCCTTAGTGTGTAAGTGCTCTACCGATGAAATGCCTGACATGTATACGGTCTGGAATGCAGCCATATAATTTGCTCTGGAATCGCCTCTTTCCCAAAGACTGGAAACAATGAACCGGCAGCACGGTGTGCATGTGGGGAAAAGAACGGCAGGACGCAGGGAGGAAATGAGAGTGAGTGAGTTTACAAGCCAAGTAAGGGTGAAAAGGATACTATACACATTATGTTTTGTATTATGTCTTTTTCTTTTCTTCAAATTGTTAGATTGTATAGAAATGACTGTAAAGAAATCATGACACACCCAAACATACACAGCAACCATCTACCCATCCCAACCTGTGGTTTGATTTCTGATCATTGGCTAAATATTGTCAGAACTGTAATTATTGTCAGGTAACTCTGCCATTGAATATTAATCCCAAAAATATTTTCTTACAAAACAAAGGCTTGGTAGATTTTTCAAAGTCAATTGTAATCGAGAAATTTTAAAAGAGGCTCATATTAGCCCATTAGCGTTTTTAATTTAATGTATAAATTATTTATAAATGTATCAAAAAATGATGTCTAGACTCTCTAAAGAGCAGTCTAGGTAAGATTGGAAATTGATAAACCAGCATAGTATGTACTTCAGATTAGCATTTGTTGGACTATAATTTATCTATTAAAATAACATCTATTTATTTGCTGTACAAACACATATATATTCTTATTCATGGTATGGCACATGCATATTTACTTTGCCAATACACTGTTTTGACTGTGTCTTCTAATTTGTGTGATCTGTTATTCTTTTGCAAGTAGTCAAGCTCCATTGCTGCTGAATTCCATGCCCAAGGCAGATTTAAAACCGACCTGGCTTTAGATTTGACATTTGTCTCCTTGAATCCAAGAGGGGGCTGGGGTTACCTGACGCTCCATAAAAGCAACTTTATTAGCTACTTAGAGGATGGTGGATGAGGTCCTCAAAACCTCCTGTCAGACCATTTCCTCAGGAAGAGAATTAACACTAATGCTGTCTTCAATCACTTGTCTGTCTGCTGCTTGTTTCTGAATTCATACACTCTTTTCCTCAAATACATTTTAACTAGATAACACCCTCTTGCATTTTTTACCCATAATTAAAGATTTTAGGGTTAGGCATGGGTGACAATGATGTCATAACTAAAGAAAAAAATATGTAAAGACAATTTCATGAAATAAATCCATTCTATCATGTTTTAATGATCAAAACCATCAGCTACTAGGAGTTGGAAGCTTTACTTTTATAAAGGCTAACAAGTCACCCATTGCTAATTTTCTATAATAAACAGGTTTTTCATTTGATTGTGTATCTTAACATCAACCCCAGAGCTAGACCTGTGAAAAAAGGGAGTCAGTTGAAAATGGAGGGTTGGGTTAGGTTTAGGTTAAAATGGGAGTACTAATGTTCCTAATAGATCTTACACTTGCCTTCTTCACCATAACCGTATTTTTACTTACCTTTGTTCGATACATTTATCGACAGTGATTATCAACATAAAAAAAAATTCTGCAAAGATGGCTTAGAGAAGCACAACTACAGTCTTCAACTGATCATATGTAGACCTGTCATTAAGTGAAGATAGACAGTCTTCACAGACTCTGTATGTCAGATACATCCACTGGGACTAATAATGGCATGATACACACTAACAATGAAAAACTTGCACTGGTGTAAAAGACAAAATTGAGATTATGGAATAAATTAGTGTGTGTTCTGTTCAGACACATTTCAGTCTCAACAACTTTAAGTTGTAGGGAAATCAGAAAATCCATCCATTATCAGAACCGCTTATCCTATGCAGGGTCACAGGGGGCAGGAGCCTATCCCAGCCAACTTCGGGCAAGAGGCGGGGTACACCCTGGACAGCTCGCCAATCCATCGCAGGGCCAACACATAGACATACAACCACTCACACACACATTCACACCTATTGACAATTTAGAGTCACCAATTAACCTGCATGTTTTTGGACTGTGGGAGGAAACCAGAGTCCCTGGAGGATACCCACACTAACACGGGGAGAACATGCAAACTCCACACAGAGGCCCTCAGGTGGGAATCGAACCCAGAACCTTCTTACTGTGAGGCAACAGTGCTAACCACTGCGCCACCGGGCCGCCCCAAAATTAGAAAATGTTTTTTGCAATATAGCAGGGCCATCATCTGAAAACATTTGTAGCATTTGAGACATAAGGTAGAAAAACAGCCACTTTTGCACACATACTCACAGACACAATGTTCCGTAACATACTTAAGAGTGATATGGCGGTTCAAGGGACGTACCGGGGAAAGGGATCACAGAGCTGTGTGGCAGAAGATCCTGTTTTCACCACTGATCGTACCTACCCAGTGCTTCAGTTCAATTAGAACTACAAAGCTAATCTGTTATCCATCAGATATTTGGCATGTTTGGATTCCATGTGTGTAGATCATGCTTGGCTGCTCATCAGGCCAAGGATGAGCACGACCTTCGTCCATCATGCCAAGGCATGTAACACCTTAGACAGGTCTGGTCTGTCACTTCCTGCATGAACTGCAGCTACATCCCACGTGCCTTAAAAACAGCCAGACTGGCAGAAGCAGCGATATCTTTGACCATGGTTCTGTAATTTCCTGTCCTTTTTTCGTTTTTGGTCAGCTTGCCAATTTGTCCCTGACGTGTTGACAGTTTTTCTTTGTTTCTGATTCCACAACCACAATGCACTTTCGTCTCCTGCATCCTCAGGACATACTGTCGATAAGTGTCGACTGTAATAAAAGCAGTTAGCAGTTAGGTAACCATCGACCTAACAACTGTCAGACTAACTGTGACCATGGAAGTCATTTGCCGTTTGTAAACCAACATCTGAAATGACGCACCAATTTGCCTTCAGGCCAGATGGTTTTCTAATTTAGTCTTGGTATTGCGGTCAGTGAAATCAATAGAAATAACCAGTCTCTCCTCAGTGTCAGTTTGCAGAGTTGGTTGTAAACCTTGTTGTCAGCACCATTGAAGTCCCGCATCTCAATTCATCCTATTAGGGGGGGGGACGTGAATGACGTTGGGCGCTTTTCAACTTGAGGCCTTCAGAGTACTCCTGTGAAAAAGTGAGGTGCAGAGGGCACATCAAAAACGATGAGCACAGCAGCGCTTGACACGTTCCCATAAAACACAAATCAAAAGCGCTCCAATCGTATAAATTAGTCAACCAGGCTACGAGCTTGTGGGTGTTTCTGATCATTTTGACAGGCAAACAGCAAGGCAGTGTCATGAACAAGCAAGTTTTCTATCCAATCAGTGTAATCTGTCAAATATATATTAATTACTTGATATGTTTATTATTACATTACAGTCTTTCAGACGTCAATTTTTTTCCATGTTGCACTTTAAGCAGTTTGCCATGTTGTATTGGCTTTGTGCACCGGTTTGATTGTGCAAGAGGAGAACCAAAAGAATTTTGGTACTTGATTAGTTAACGCGTTTAAAACTTCGCATGGAATTTGCTGTTGATTCAAAGTTGAGAACCATTCATTGCGTCAGGACAAAAATTTGACTTCAAGAAAAACTGACTGCCACTAACTAAATCTGGACTAAAACTAAAAAAAATGAAATTACGAAAATGCCACTTTAACCCAACGACAATGTTCAGTAAACGACCAAGACAACTAAGTAAAAATTGCTTGTATGAATTCACACTGCCGTCTCCAGCTCTAGATAAATCTCTTATAGGTGGCTTTGTAGCGAAGTTCAAAGTATAACACAAGGTAATTTCGAGCAAAGAAATTCTTATGACATGGCAGGCAGCAACTACTACGTAGAACAGAGACAAAATATCCATAACCAGAAATATAAATATATAAAGTAATAACTGTAATAAATATTAACTAAGATATACATTATATTTAAAGATGGGGGATATGGACAGTAGGAATTGGAGTACAAAATATTTTAAATAAAGAAAGTGCAGGAGTGTTGATGAATATGTGCATAGGATTGTGATGTGATGATGCGCACTGAAGGTACATAGGGAGTGAGCAAACATATGAGAGTCATGTGATTAATGCGATCCCTGGAGTTAATGTTACTGGATAAAGTTGATGTAACGGGTCGAAGTTAATGTTACTGGTTGAAGTTAATGTTACTGGTTGAAATCATGCAAGGTTGTATACCAGATTCACCAGAATATTTCAACTGATGAAAGAATTGTTGCAACCAAAGTAAAAGTTGGACTCAAGAACAAACCATAAAAGAGAAGTATCAAGTTATTTGGCTCCAATGGCTATACTGTGGACTTCACTAGACAGGGAAATGAAGATTTACCACAGGATTAGTATTAGGACTAGTAGTGATGTCACAAATCAACAAGGAATACTTGGGTTATGGCTATCATCTTTGTGGTGACAATTTCTACACCACTCCCAGACTATTCAAATATTTGACAAGATGGAACTTTGCTGCCTGCGGTGAGTATCGTAAAAAGAGAAAGAGACGCCTACAACAAAAGACAAAAACCAAGACGTCACTAAGAGGATGCATCAGGTGGATCAGGGATGGAAACCTTCCGTTTGTGTAGTTGAAATACACTTGGGAGGTGTCCGTGTGCTCCATTCTCTCTGTGAACTCTGGGGAGACTGTATCCAGGCAAGCAAAGGACACACAGGAGAATTTCAGGCAATTCCCGGGCCAACGCCAGTTGAGGAATACAAGTACATGGGTAGAGTGGATCCCTCAGACTAGCTCATTGGCTACCACTACTCTCACTGGAAGTCAGAAATCTCCATGATCCGTATCATAGTTTAGGACTACAGAAATATAAAAAGAATTTCAGGGTGGTAGAGCATTTTGACAAATGAGCATGGACCTTGGTCACAACAATGTAAATGGTTTTGTGGGAAGATTAGTAATTAGTTATTAAGGTCCAATCTACTATGATTTATGGTAAAATAACTACTTTTTTTAGGTGTCTGCTAACAAAATTTAAGAAAGTCAATGGCTGTTTAATTTATTATGATCATTATGTGATTATTCTACAGTAAAAGAAAAATGGTTTTGGTGTCACACTATTAGCCTCAACTGTACTCAATCTGAGGATGAGTTTCTTTACTGCACTAGCAGAAATGACTGCGATATTGATTCAAATGTAAATATATAAAAACGGCCCTAAAATAGCCTAGGTCTAAGAGGGTTAATAACGTTTAATAAATGCTTTATTATGCACTTAACAGTTACATATGCTTTCCACAGCTCCCCATCTGGAATGAGTGAGGACAGGGTTGGCACAGTAGCATGACACAGCAAACACAAGCTGTTGATCTAGCTCGTTAGCCATTGAGAAATTGTCTGTAGAATAATCAATAGAAATGTAACAATACTTTGAAAAAGTTACATTGTGATGCAAATATGTGATCATTAATAAGTAACATGAACAATGAATGTATTTACCTGGTGTTGTGATATCTCTGTACTACTAAACTATGACGGACTCCTGTGTAAAATGCTGCTTAAAAAATGGGTAGTTGTTTCTATGGTCCCTAAGATTTGATAATTATACTGTCAGAGTGTTATACCCCCACCCCCTGCTATATCCGCTCTCGGCACAGCCAGATATGAAGTGTTCTTGTCTTGTTTGTTTTTTAATGAGTGGTTTATTAAACTGTGCTACACCCCAATACCTGTCCCTAATTCCTATTCCTGCAGGCTTTCAATGCCAACTTTACATGGATACTTACCACCTGAAAAGACGATAATCTTTCCCTATTCTGTTCCTGCAGGCTTGATAAAGGACGCTCTGCAGGAAATACTTTATTTGCCTTTGTCCTGGGATTAAACCACTTTTTGTTTTTCAGCATGATGTTCTTTATTTTTGTGCCCATATACGACCCTTCCTTTTTTCCTTTGATAACGTGTCACCCCTAGCCATTTCCTAGATGATTCCTCTTTCAAGCTTTTCAAGTGATAGATACACCATACATTGTCAATGGCAACATGAGCCGGGGTAGAACTCCAAACTGTAGGCCCCATAGTTTTAGCTTTCCTGGCAACACTGACTTATCAATGTTCTCAAGGCCTCGAATCTTGCTCAGAGACCATTTTCTGAGACTTTTGACAAGCTACTCGATCACGAAGATTTGGGGATCTTGTTGCACAATTTTCCCTTAGCCACTGATATCCTTCTGGATTTGCTTGGTTTTACTTTAATTTAAGGTTGCTTTACAGTCTTTTAGAACACGGAGCAGTTGCTGTCAATTTTGTCATATCATCCAGGTATGCTCAAATGGGAAGAAGACGTAATCCTCCCCTTAACTTTTGCCCGCCAACAACCCACTTTGATGCTCAGATTTTTACTTTTATTGCCATACTAAATGCTAAGGTTGAGATTGGCATTGTGGCTGGATGTACAATCTCCAGAGGTTGCCATTCGGTGGTAAATGTTGGTGCAACAGAACACAATTGAATGCCTTGTAAGTATGCCTTAACCAGGTTTGACATTGCATTAGTTACCTTAAACTCAAATGCAGACCACCAAATCCAAATCATGCTTTTGTGTTCCAGATACCTATAGAAGCCAGAAATGCCTGCTTTTAGTAAAGAGGAATCTATCAACTTGTTCTTTGTAAGGTTTTCACTACGTCTATCTGCTACTACACTGAAAATTATTTTCCCTAGAATCTTTCTCTTTCGGAATCAGTATTCCTGTGGCTCGATGCCACAATAAGGGAATAAACTTATTTTTTTGCTAGCGTCAGTAGTTTCCAAAAGAAGCGTAGGAAATTAGGTGCATTTTTATACAGTATAAGGTATTTTGTTAGATCCTGGTGTCGATATAGCATTTGCATGTCTGACTGTCTTTTTCACTTTTTTTACTTTTGAAGTGCTGGGGTCCATTTGCTCTACTGGATCATCAATTGGTGGAATATCTGCGGGAACTGTGAGTTCCTCATTCATTTCCGCATCTGTGTTAGTTTTATTTAGATGGGACTCCAGTTCCTGTTCGGTTGTTCTAAGCGTCAGTTTTTTTACTTTGTTGAATAAGGACTTAGTAAACTTAAAAGGGTCTTTGAAGAATTGACTCCTTGCTAGTTCTTTCTTCATTTGATTTCTCTGTAGGTTCTCAGCTCTTTTAAATGTTGACAACCGCTGCTTTAAGATGTTCTGCAAGTCTTCAATCCCTGGCTTTTCTGATTCAGACGCCTTTTTCCATTGCATTTTAATAGCCTCTAGCCTAGTTTCTCCAGTAGCCCAAATCTCTCCTTTGCATAATCATGTATGATATCCCCTATTTGATCTAACTTTCCGTTCAAGTATATTTTGTAGATCTATATTAAGTCCCACACATTATTTTCAGGGGCTTTCATTTTGTTGTCATTGATCTTGCTTGATTTGGCTCTACCGCCTTATAATCTGGCCACTTTACTTTCATTTTGTTGTCATTGATCTTGCTTGATTTGGCTCTACCGCCTTATACACTTATTTTTGGGTGCTTGTCTGTGTCTCAGCGCAGGAGTTGTTGATGGCCTGCGGATTTTGATTTGTGTCCAGCCCCTGGCAGGTATTCGACTTCGACTGGTCAATGCGATGCTCCTGCTTCTTCCTACATAAGAAGCCTTTCTTACTTTGGTGAATTCTCATGCCCGTTGTTACCTTTTCCCAGCCACACGGGCAGATCTAGTGACTTATAACTACTTATATTATACCTATAATGGCATTGGTTTCTGAAGTGCTTCTCATGCTCACAGTCGGTGCTTAGGGTCAAAACCATGTTATCAATATGTGAGTCATCTTCCACCACCACTGTTGCAGACTGTGGTATTTTCAATTAGTTTTGTTAGTAGCTTTGTGCGGGGGCACTCAGTCCACAGAATAGAGTTTTGTGCTGCAGATGTGCTGCAGACACTAGTTGCTAACCCCTGCAAGCCAGTTTGATGCAATTGTATATGAGCGATTATACAGAAATGGTTTGAAATGCATTTTCAAACATAATTAACTTTTTAAACTGTCATGTCTTAGATTGGTGGATATGATTTATTTCTGAACAATACTTTCATTGCGATACTATGGAATTAGACATTTACCAAATGTGTATGCTAATTTATATTGGCAGTTGGCTTTCCAGAACCCAAACCTCTACGTTTCTGTTTATTTGTCTTTGTCAACTTACTTTTTTCAATAATAAAATGTATGTTGCCAGTCAATTACAGGGTTAATCCAGACAACAGCTCACACTCAGAACTACGGACAATTTAGAGCCAACAATCAACCTGCATGTCTTTGGACTGTGAGAGGAAACCCACGCTAAAATGCAAACTCCACACAGAAGTTTCCTTTTTTAACCTCACTTGAGAAATTTATGTTTGTCATTGACCCATATGTAAATATACAAACTTAACAGATAAGATGAACATAGAATTAGAGCACACACCTTCCAATTAATCCATCCTTTGTCAGTTTCATCCATGTTTTGCTTCAATTGTCCTCCAAGACTAGATAGATATAACTAGTGAAAAAAAGAAAAGGAAATCTGAGTTAATATCAGTTTTAGTGGAAATAACTTGATAACTTGAACAACAAGTGGTGCTCCGATGTGGGGGTTATTTCTAAGGGCTGTTCCCCACACCTGGAATATCTTATGTTAGCATGTCGCCCATACTATCTCCCGAGGGAATTCACCTCGGTCAT
>JAVQJS010148542.1:0-10623 GCA_036024795.1 Galaxias rostratus | reverse complement strand
CCCCCCCCCCCCCCCCCCATTTCAATCAATCTGCTTTGGAACTCTAAAATGTACAACATTATAATTTTTTGGGGACAAAGCAGTGGCTTTTCTAGAAACAAACACATTTACCCCCTGCTAAAAAAATTCTACTAATACATACATGCGTATTTCAAAGTCTATCAAAATTGTGGTTTAAATGTTTACATATGTAATACATTATTTGAATGTAAACCTATTAATTTACTCCAGAGCGCCCAAAGGTCCGTCTGCCCCGTTACCTCAGACAGAGATACGTCGCCAGCGTTGGGGCTAAGATCAACCTCACCATCCCCTTCACTGTGAGTGGTGGCCTGGAGACAGTATAAAATCACTGCACTGCATTACAAAGCAGCATCCAACTCACTACAAATTGCATTGCTCCCGTTTAAAAGGGCAAACCTAAGCCAGTGGTGTCCTGGACCAAGGATGGCGAGCCCCTGGACACAAAGAGAGTGAACATCCGTAGCACAGACAGAGACAGCATTCTGTTCATCCGTACCGCCGAGAGGCCTGACTCTGGAGTCTATGAAATGTGTGTCAAGGTGGAGAGCTTTGAGGACAAAATGCCCATCACCCTTCAGATTGTTGGTGAGTTGTAGTGACATTTTAATGAAAACAGAGACTATGCAGAATTAGAAATATGTTTCTAGAAATGTTTCCCCTCTGTGTCACCCATTACAGATATATTCCTATTACTTAAACAGTATGAATCCTCTTTGTTGTGTTCCATAGAACTGCCTGGCCCACCAGCCAGTGTGAAGATTGTGGATACATGGGGATTCAATGTTGCCCTTGAATGGACTCCTCCAAAAGACAATGGCAACACAGAAATCACTGGGTACACCATCCAAAAGGCAGACAAAAAAACTGGGGTGTGTAACCAGCTGTTGTTCTTTATGCTAATGTAGAATCTTCAAAACCTTCACACTTGACATAATTCAATTCAATACTTATGTATTGTGTGCGCCCGTGTTACAGGACTGGTTTACGGTGGTAGAGCATTACCACAGAACCAATGCTACTGTCGGAGACCTGATCATGGGAAACACTTACTCCTTTAGAGTCTTTTCTGAGAACAAGTGTGGAATGAGCGAGGAATCCACATCTACTGCAGAAACAGCAACCATTGTGAAGACAGGTTAGACTAGATAGGGATGAAAACCATCCATACGTAAATAGCACAACCATCCTATTGAAACACACACACACACACACACGTGTGCGAGCACACTCATACATTATAAATATTTCAAAACAACAAAAGGTTACATTAGTTCCACATGGCTTGCTTCATGTCTAATGGCTTTTTGCTTTTATTGCAGGTATCTCTTACAAACCTCCCGAGTACAAGGAGCACGACTTCAGCGAACCTCCCAAGTTCACAACTGATATGACTGACAGGGTCACCACCAAAGGCTACAGCACCAAGCTACTGTGCTCTGTCAGAGGCTTCCCAAAGGTACACAGTTGCTCACCCAAAATGCATAAATACACCCAGAAAGAGAGAGAAAGAGAGAGAGAGAGACTGATACACACAAACACACATAGACACGCAATAACTCACTCAGTAACTTATCCCCAGATTTACATGATAACAACATGTATTGTAAGGCTGTAAACATGACAGTGAGCATTTACGCATTTCAACAGTGAGCAAAGGCGCAGTGAAATACATGGATGGCAGATTAGGAACAGGTTAAATGTGTCCACTCATACCAAGGTGCTTTGTTCATGAATGTGCAAACATGATGGAGGTGAGTGCCAGTACTCTGAAGGTTAAGCCTGAAAGACTTATGTGTATTCCCAATGTTTGTTTGGGTTAACGTTCTTCTAACTTCTGATGGAGACAGCTGCAAATAACTTGGAGGTGTTTCCGGAGGAACACGTTGAGGGCCTTGATCTATCAACCTTCCATTGCCCAGCTTATACAGACCTGTCAGTTCACTCATTGCTTGGGAACAAGAGATATATCTTAGCTTGCCCTTGTTAGTCCGCTGTCTGAGCCTCTGTTCGCCCCTGAGCCACTGGGTTTGCCAGAGCTGAGCTGACAGCGTTTGACAGAGAGCAATGGGAATCCCTTGCTTAGTCCAATAGCTCTGTTCTCTGTCTTGATGGCGAGGAGAGCTGGCTGACAGAACGGTAGAAGCATCAGATGTGCGACATTCCATCTCATGTAGGGGCAAGGGGATGCTTTTACTTTAAGCTCTGAGGACACCATGTCAGCTGAGGTATTGGTATCCTGCTGTGATGGCTCGTTGTCTAGGTTTCTCTTCCCATTGGAGCAAATGGATTTGGTTGCTAAGGTAAACCAAGGAAGTTGCATAACACCCAAGGAACGTAAGTTAAAGGATATTTGTGTGATTCTCCTCTTCTCCATCTTGCAGCCTAAGGTTGAATGGCTGAAGAACATGATCCCACTGGCTAACGACCCCAAGTTCAGGATGATTTGCGTCCAGGGCATTTGCACCTTGGAGATCCGTAAGCCCATGGAGTTTGACCGTGGCGTTTATGCCTGCAGGGCCAAGAACGAGCATGGAGAGGCCCTGGTCAGCTGCAAGCTGGAGGTTAAACGTAAGTCGGAAGATGAGTACAGGTTCTTCCCATGAAAGGCATTGTTATTCCCTTTTGTGTTTGACACAGACATAAAAAAATGCTGAAACATGTAAATGGACTTGCTCTTGGTGGCCTTCTGTTCTACAGAACCTGTGGATCCAAATGCTCCTGCAGAGGAGAAGGAAGATTAAAGGTGAAAATAATCAAGCTTACAGGTAGGTCAGTGTTTAGAAAAGTTGTTTTTGTTATTTTTTGTATGAAACTGCTTGCTGTGCTGTTTTCATTTTTAATTAATACAATTGTTAATGGACCTTTGTTTGTCCATTTTTGCTTATTTGCTTTAACATTTATGTTTATTAAATATATATTACAAACATTTTTGTGACATTAACGTACATTTGAAACATTGGATTGTATTAGTCTAGCTTGGGTTGGCATTCTAACCATCAAAGGCAAGCGTTCAGTAGCATGTCGGTGGGTCTATTTGGGTCACAGCAAAGTGACATCTGGCCTTCCTGTTCCAAAGCTTGCTTTCCATAAATGGAGACCACTAAACTGGGAAAAGGTGGCCCCGCCATTGAAAAGGTTTGGGCAGTGGTAGCTAGCAGTCATAAATTACCCCAAGGCTTCTGGCATGCACTCAGTTCAGAGACTTATTCACATTTCCTTGACTCAGCTGTAAGCCCGGGACCACTGAGACAGTGCAATTTAGTGTCACTAATTTAGAACGTCTTGCGAAGGAACATTCTAAGTACTGTAAGATGCAGGTTTTTATGTCCTTTTTTTCAGTTTCTACTCGCTGTTTGGACATTGTCTGCTTAACGTTTGAATTGAATGTTGCAATTACGCAAAACCGCGTATAAACTTTTGAGGCCCTCATTCCAGTTCGTCAGAAGTCTAAACACCATAGAGGCTGTGCTATAACTGGGCAACAATGTAACTCACCTGTTGCTTGTTATTTGCCTATCTGCATCTGTTGCAGTCCCAAATTAGGAGCAAAAGGAATGAGGTCTTTAGAAGGAACGATGAGTCCACCTTTAGAACGACCTAAAGAGCACTTAGCAACGTTCCAAAAAATGACCGGTATTTTCATAATTTTTATTATAATTTTGTATTAATTTGTCTTTATTTTCTGTTTGTTTCAGCAAGAAGGTGCTGGTTTCCTGAGTGAACATGTACATATGACTGGAGAACAAACAATCACATGGTTGTTGCCTCGACGCCTGAATCATATCCTAGATTATGCTAATGATTGAGATGGAACTTCAAGTGGATTTTATTTATTACTGTTAACATATGATTATATAGTCCATGTCCTACAACTTACTCAGATCTCAGAGACTGTCTTTGCATCAAAAGCATAATATTTGTTTATCGAATGACAGAGTTGTTGAATTGTATGTCTCTTTATAAGTGTGCACCAATAATTCTACATAATTAACTAATTAATATTCACCAGAGAGCAATGTGCAAAATCTAAATGTTTGTACCAATAAATATTTTCAGTATTGTTTTTGTTTTATAAATTTTGTTGTTTAAACAGTGTGTACACTTAAAGTTTACAAGAAACTATCAATTGTTCTTTTACAATCGTATGTTTTAAAAAGCCATCAGGCGATGTGATGTGAGAATCAAACTGGTGGCTGGTTAGCGACAGCGAGAATGAATTCACAACACAGTACTCGCTGTATCTCTGGCACATTCATAATGGAACATCGTGTGCATACCGATATGCTTAGACCTCAAGGAGCGGGGAATGTTCCGGTCTCATAACTACACGATCGTGGAGTCATTGAAATAGTGACACAGGCCTCGGTGCCAGAGATATGTAGATTATTGCCATAGATATATTTGTGAATATGCTTGTACCTCAAAGAGTTTAGGGTGTAGTTTGGCCAAGTGGCTGGTTGGAATTAGTAGACCTCACCAATTTACCTCAGCAACTTTCACTCTTAACACTCTTAACCAGGCACGTGCACACAGACATCAACGTGGGCCTGGACCCTTGCCCCTTGTTCCTCTAGAGAAAGTTTTTATTTTTATTTATATATTTTATAAATGCATATATATATATATATATATATATATACACTCCTGTTTGCACACAGTTTCCCATTTCAAAAATATATTGATTGAATGAAAAATAAAAATGACAGTGCCTTACAGTCACCCAAAGACAAAAACAAATATAGTCAACTAGTCCAAGTACGAGTTAAGTTAGCTCAAGGTTTAGCTAAAGCAATTTACTACAGGTGAATACAATAAAAATGTGTATCTAATAACTTCCTCACAATCGCCACATTGATGTGCAAATTAGGCTTTCGACCTAATTAAAATGTCAAATTTTTTATGAATTTACCAGGGCATTGCAGGTGAAAAGGATAACAAAACAAAAAGCACATCACCTCACAACGTCCCCAGATAGTACCGTCAAGTAAGCAGTTTCCTATGAAATGTTTTGTTTAAATATGTACATTTATATCTATAGATTAATTCATACTGGGTTGTAAAACAAACACCATTTATGTGTTTTTTAGAAGTTCTCTTTCCGATAGAGTAATCACAAGTAACCAAATTTACAGGTACATTCAAATTTTTGAAAATAGGTATTGTCTTACCTGAAACTGTAACTTCGTAATTGTGAGTATTGGCTGCTGATTTAATAACTATTCATTTGTACTAGTTGTATTCTGATAGAGCCTAATTACTACATGTTACAGTGACCCACCCTCATATGTGAAAGAAGAGAATTGTATATGTACACTGAAACGTCCTTGTCACCATCAGTTATGTTATGTGAGGTAACTGTAGTGATAATAATGATTATGTGTTGGATCATTACTATATTCAGGCAATTCAGTATTCTATTGCTTGGCTTTAGAAGCTGAAGGTTAACTTGGGAAGCATAAGGTAATTGACCAAATCATTTTAATCTCTTCTGCAGCACAATGCCCAAAAAATTAAGAATTCAGAAAAGGAAAGAGTATGGGCATCTGGAAACAGCCGAGAAAAGCAAATCTGTAAATGCATGGTCAAAACCAAGTATCCGCACCAACACACAAGAGAGAAAAGCTGAATCAAATGTTGAAAGTGTAACACCTGAAAAAGCAGTAGAGATCTCACAAGCAATGGAAGAGGCTTTAGAGGCAACACCTGACACAGAGCTGAAAGGAGATCAATGGTGGATAATGTTGAGTTTCAGGAAGCCATAAAAGAGGGGGATGTTGAGGAAATTATGAGTAGTGAAGAAGAGGTCATTTCAAAAATTGCATCCGTAAAGTATTGAACGGATCCCATTTGCTTTTCATCTCAAATGAAATGACAGCTATGTAAAAATGTGTTGCTAGAGGACACTGCCAACCTGTCCTTAGATATCCCCAAAAAACTGAAAGCCGATCATTTCAAAAGTTGTGGCATTAAAACAAGCCATGGTTGGAATATTCACCCGAAAAGGACAGATCGTATTGCTTCAGCTGTCAGCTTTTTCTGTATTAGAAAAAGTACAGTAGCAAGAGTGCTTGAAGTGTAGCTGACGTAAACAACTGGAAAAGGGGACTGCAAGAACATGCAGACTCAGAGGCCCACTTAACAAGCATGGTGAGATCGAACACACACAAAAATACCAAGGGGCACTGCTCCCTAGAGAGCGTATTGTTAAACTGTAAAAGCTCTGACACACATTGGGCATGCAGAGAAAAAAGCCCCAAAGGTCCACTTTAAAGTGATGAGGGCTGTGGTCAAAGTCCCCACTGATATACCAAAGATGGAACCTCAAGATACCGCTGCTGGAGATGCCAAGATGTACCTTAAAGCCATAGACTTTGAGTTTTTCCTTGACCTTGAGATCACCATCCCAGTCTTTGAGGTCACTGCACTTGCCTCTAATGATCTACTGAACTGCACTATAGATCTGTCCACAGCATATACAGTACTGTTGATAGAGTAATGTACACCTTGTCCAACCTCAGAAACCGAAAAACTGTTGGTAAAACTGTCTACGAGTGCCACTGAAAAGGCAGAAGCTCCCAGGATCGCCTCCAGGACCGAGAGGCAGAGAAGGGTGCCTGCAAATTATTAGTTTTTAAGTGCTATTTCAGCCACAGAGAGCCTTCCTTCCAGTCAGTAGAAAACTACAATAAAGGGAAGGTGTCTTATTCATTCATAGATTTTCTTTCTCAGTAACTAAAAAGAAGATTTAAGAGAGAGGGTGAGACAGAGTCCAGTAAAATACTGAATGCCCTTCACACTTTGACCGAGGCCAAGAACTGGATAGGCAAAGATGCAATGGGTCCGGACTCCCTTGAAGCCCTCTACATTCTTTGTGAGCAGAAGTTGAAACATAGCTCATGGTTTTGTATGCCTTTTTCCCAAACACATGCACCATGAAGGGGATATTAA
Source organism: Galaxias rostratus (assembly GCA_036024795.1). Taxonomy (NCBI): domain Eukaryota; kingdom Metazoa; phylum Chordata; class Actinopteri; order Galaxiiformes; family Galaxiidae; genus Galaxias; species Galaxias rostratus. The sequence goes on along the minus strand of JAVQJS010148542.1, from coordinate 3,651 downwards.
AAACACTTAGAAATAACAGTGGACAGAATATCTTTCCAACACTGTTGGAATTGATAAGAATCTATGCAATTTCAGTGTCAACAGCAATAAAAAGGTGCAACAAAATAAGTTAATAACAAAATATGTAATTTCAGGGTTTAACACCTTGTTGTTATCATTTTTGTAAAGTTGCAGTATTTTTTTGCATGTTCTTAATAAATTAAATCTTTAGGATCAGGATCACCACTATTGGATAAGATCAGTGTCAGTCTTTTAATTAACTATTAATAGGTGGAAATATGGCAGCCTCTATGGGTTTCTATGTGTCCAGTTTGTGGTTGCCAGTCATCTCGTTATAACTCACACTACAAAGTTCTTACCGTGAGACAACTGCCCCCTCTACTGACCTTACTGTGAAATAAAATCATATTTATTTTTTTTGCACAATATGGCAAGAGGCCCCGATGAGGACTTCATTAATCAGTTATAATTTATATAATTACATACTTATATACTGACATTGGTGTGCTTGAATCTATTCACAGGTAATTAAAGGAAATTCAGCACATAGTTAATCCCGAAAGTATTCAGTGCTTAACTTTTTCCACATTTTGTTATGTTACAGCTTTATTCCAAAATGTATACAAAAATGTTTTTCCCTCTTCTGCAAACAGTATCCCATAATGACAATGTAAAAAGGTTTTTGGGAGATTTTTGCAAATGTATCAAAAATGAATAACTAAGAAATCACATGTACATCAGTATTCACAGACTTTCTTGATGTACCTTTGGCAGCAATTACAGCCCTAAGAATTTTTTAATATTATCCGACATGTTAGCCACACCTACCTTTGGGCAGTTTCTCCCATTCCTCTTCGCAGCACTTCTCAAACTCCATCAGGTTGGATCGGAAGCTTTGGTGTACTTCCATTTCCAGATCTATCCAGAGGTCAAGGCTCTGGCTGGGCTGCTCAAGGACATTCAAAGACTTGTCCTGAAGCTACTCCTTTGATATCTTGGCTGTGTGCTTAGGTTGTTGTCCTGCTGAAAAATTAGCTGTCACACCAGTCCAAGGTGAAGAGCACACTAGAACAGGTTTTCATCCAGTATACCTCTCTACATTGCTGCATAAATCTTTTCCTCTATCTTGACTAGTCTCCCAGTTTCTGCTGCTGAAAAACGTCCCCACTGCATGATGCTCCCCACACCCTGCTTCACTGTAGGGATTGGATTAGCCAGGTGATGAGCAGTGTCTGGTTTCCTCCAACATGACGCCTGGTGTTCATGCCAAAGAGATCCATCTTGGTGTCATTGGACCAGAGAATTTTGATGCTCATGGTCTGAGAGTCCTCCAGGCTGGCTGCCATGTACCTTTTATTAGAAGTGACACCGTCTGGTCACTTTACAATACAGGCCCGATTGGTGGATTGCTGCAGCTGCATGGTGGTCCTTCTGGGAAGGTTTTCCTCTCTCCACAAAGGGATGCTGGAGCACTGACAGAGTGACCATTGAGTTCTTGTTCACCTCCCTGACTAAGGCCCTTCTCCCTCGATCTCTCGGTTTAGACGGCCGGACAGTTCTCGGAAGAGTCCTGATGGTTCCAAACCTCTTCCATTTACGGAGGATGGAGGCCACTGTGCTAATCGGGACCTTCAAAGCAGCAGAAATTTACTCAGATTTGTGCCTTGAGACGATCCTGTCTCAGAGGTCTACAGACAATTGATTTGACTTCACGCTTGGTTTGTGCTCTGACATGCACTGTCAACTGTGGGACCTTACATATAGACAGGTATTTGCAGTTTTTCCTTTTTTATGTATCGTGTATAGAATTATGAGTAATAATTATTTGTAATACATTGGAATAAGGTCGTAACATGACAAAATACCGCACAAACTTTCCGGATGCACTGTAGGTCTACTGTGGATATGAAATTGTGACGTTTGTGATGTGACGTGACTGTACAATTTTCATGTATTTTGTGAGGATTGCTAATATATGAAAGCAACCATAAAGAGTCAGACTTTGGATTTTCAAGGCAGCACTGCCTGATTAACTGGTGGAGTACTTGGGAGTCCCAGATTAAGCAATTGTTCCCAGTAACCTCAACACAAACACTCCTGAGTAACCTAAAAATGATGCACATAACAGCTGCTTTTGCTCCAATTCCTTTATGTGGCACTGTAGTAAATAACACAAACATATGCCCATACAGGATGATTTGGGGGAATGGCCACAGTATGGAAAACTAGTTTATATAACACAAGGTCTTTGCATGTTGGTTGTGTTGGTTGTTCCGATTACTTACAGTATGCTGTGCTGGGTTTGGAGCTAATGACTGCGGCGTCAAGGGTATTTTTAAAGGCAATGAAATGACACATCCTCCCTCTGGATGAAAGCCTGCCATTTGTTAAAGTGTGTTGGCATGGTTCCCAGGAAGTGCAATAAGTTTAATGGTGAAACGTCAGCTATTGTAATGTACTGTTTCTTCTTTCTCATGATAATATTTCAGGACCCACTACCAGACAAAAAGTGTCCTGTTTTAGTATTATCTCGATCCATGCTCTGTACCTGTATGCATTGTGGTAAATCTGAACTGTTTTAAAACTAGTTGGACAAGATATACTGTTTAAAGGTGCTACCTATTTGTTTAGAGCTGAACTATGTGAATTTTAGGGACATGCCAAGCCCATGTCACAAGCATGAAGTGCCGGCTTGATTCAGCTGATACTAGAAAACTAGAGCATATTGATTTCAGAAGTTAATTTAATTAAAACTAAAGCACTGGTTTGCAGCTAGCGGACAGTCAACTGCATCCAGTGTTAAGAACATTTGGAAAAAGGCACACTCACAAATTGTCACCCACTCACAAACTAATGTTCATGACTTAATGATAACATCACTCAAATGAGTAATCCCTTTGTTGTTTAAGATAACTAAACAACACAGACGTATGTTAGAGCATTACAGCAAAACACAAAACAGCCTGTCACATCACTGCATGTTTTTAACACCGCACCTGTCTTGTGAAGTGCGTTTACCGTTGAACGCTATGTGCCAAGCATCTGTAATGGGGTACAGTAACATCAGTGTTCTGCATTGGGTTGTGTTGCTCCTGCCCGGTCCTGCTGTTCAATGCCACACCTTCTCCTATGCTAAATTATTCACTGTGTGCATGTTTGAGGACTGTAAATGAGGACAAAATGAAACGTTTTCTGCTGCTTCTGCTGCCGAGTCTCATGACCAGAGTATCTGACCATGGCTGCTGAGTAATCCTAATGTTTCTTATTTTTCCCCCTTGACAACTGTAGCAGAGCAAGTACAGGAAGATTGGTAACACTTCCTTCCTTGACCACTGGCTATTTCCTTTTCAGCCTTTCCTCACAAACCTCAGTGGAATCTGCTCCAGCATAGCTATGCTGCTGCCTGACGGTCTGAACTGGCTTGTGGTAGTGGTGAGCTCAACCTCATGCACTGCCTCTCCCCCCTCACCGCACATCATTGATTCCCCCTCTCTCCTCCTCTCTCCTCCCTTACTTTTAGCCTGCGTCGGATTTTCAAAGCTCAGCACTCCCCGCCATGCGTATATGTGTGCGCGCTTTAGGATATATAGTGCAAGGATGTGTCTGTGTGTGAGACAGAGACAGAGAGAGAGAGAGAGAGAGAGAGAGAGA
>JAVQJS010148537.1:0-25994 GCA_036024795.1 Galaxias rostratus | reverse complement strand
ACATATTTGTCGAGTGTAAACTATTTTCCTTAGAAGAATGACTACAGCAAACAATGCTTCATGAACTTCAATGAAACAACCCTTTAGTTTGGCAAGTCTGGCAGTATTGCTATTTTGTGTTTACGCTGTCTTATTATAGTTGCTGTTTGTACCCCAACCAATCACTAAATACTTTTTTTTAATTAAGACACAATCCTCAAGGCTGTGGATGCTCTGACACATTGTACTCGAGAATTGACCTAGATCAGGACAGTTTGATTTAAACAAGACTTATGGTAACATCAATTACATAATAAAAAATAATCTACCTCTATATTACAGATTTAAAATATTACACATCCCTCAAATCATACATGACATATACTTTTGTCATGACTAATTTATCAAAACAACTATGGTTAACCTTTGTTTTTAAACCCAGATTAATCGGCTAATGGAGTTACTTACGTATGACTGCAGGTGTCAAGTTGACAAGGGTCCAGCAGAGGGCCTTTACAAATGTGACAGTCGTCCTCAATTGTGGTCAATGTTGCAGTTTGCTCCATAGCAGAACTATGTAGGCAATACTCTGTAATGGATGCGTATGGGACAGAGCATGTCTTGAATCTCAGGCAGCCCGGTTTCGGTTGGGCAGCCTGTCTTGACAAATATAAGCCTTCCAAGGTGAGACCCAACCCATAGGCGGGAGCTGCCAGTCACACAGCTGACTGACTGTCCCATGGGATTTTTTTTTTTTTTACTGATCGTGTGCTGATAATTTACTGATAAAGCTATTAGTTATTATAGTTATATTTCCTCCAAGCCATGAAGACTGTGATGATAACAGTGGAAAATAGGTTGGGTTCCATGTAGCCGAAATATAATTATTGCGCATTGCTTATGAGTGCCGTAGTCTACTTGTTCGAAGTACATCTTCCATTATGGTAGAGTATATTGAGTATAAGGCAACCCCGCGGCGCGGACCGTCTGTGGCAATGCCCACTATAAGAAACTACAACCAGCTTCAAACCATGTTGCGTGACTTGAGTCACAGGTGCGCGTAAACCTCACTGGCTATGTCATAGGTCTCCGTCGTCACATGACATGATCACTTCTGTGCTCAACGGGAAGCTAACTAACTGATCAGCAGGCAACAGTAGAATTCAACATGGCTGTTATGCGCTGACAGTAGAGAGTTGTTTTCAACTCAGTTGCGGATAGCTTTACATAGGCTCATTCCGTACAGGAAGAAAATATCTTTTTGTAACCTGCTCCTCTTGCACAGACTACAATGGCACAGTGCGTACAGTCTGTGCAGGAGTTCATCCAGGACTCGTTTGTCCCGATGGTGGCCGTGCTTTGCAGTGAAGATGCGGATGAAGTGACTCGTAAAAACAACCTTAATTTCTCTGAGCTGCTAAGGCCCTTCTGCCGGTTAACATCCGAGGGTGGGTGTACTGACAGCACACCATATGACGTTATTACCCCAACAACTGCTACATGATATGTTTAGTTTTTCAGTTAAAGCAATCCACAGCTTTGATGGAATGTATTGTCGCTAATACGAGTAGGTTAACAATTAGACAGCTTTCTAGCCAGCTAGCTTTAGCATGCTAGGTTAACAACTAGCTAGCATGCGCGGCTATAGTCGGTTGGCAACTTATGTGACAAGAAGGCGAAAAGGTTGTGCTGAACTACATGGCAGTGGCCTGCTCCCGTCTACAAATGTGTTATTCGATAGGGCTGGATGACACCTGAGCAGTGTACCTTTGTTTCATGACTTTCGTCTTGGGTGACCTTTTTATCGATTGATTTGTAACACTTTATAATGAGCACATTAGCTAATAAGCTAATTGGCTTTGCTCTTCTCAGTCAATGCAGGCCCAAAGTCCGCCGATTGCCTTGGTGGATTTCGGGGGCAGAGTTAGCTATTAGGCTGTCAAGCCGTGTATATTTTATGCTACTGTTACCAGATGAACAAGGCTACTGATCATTAGCTAGCAACTCAAGTTATCTGTTTCTTACTGATGCCAGCAGTAGCTAAAATAAAAGTAGTATACAATCGCTACATGATACAACACCTGCCAAGAAGTACCACTACTTCTAGGGATGGTCTGTTTGGTTCCGCACAGTCTCAATTACGACAAACTAGAATAAGATTACATGCAGTTGGTTGGTTTTTTCGGTATCAAGATAGGTTAAATGTCAACTATTTAGACTGGAAATGTATTCGGAAAGTCATGTAGCCTGTCACATAATTACAAACTAAACCGTTTTGTTCTGGGAAAACATTATTTGAATGGGTCAGGCTTACAGGGTTCTGATGTTCAAACCCCCACATTCGAAGCCGTGGTTTCTGTTGTGTTGTGTTTCCAGTTTTTTTAAGGAGAATGTCCTTTCAGAAATCTATTAGCTAGACCAATGTTAACATGATGAAGAGCGTTTCTTTACTTCAGTAAATACTGTTTACAAATACTTCAACAAAGTCCCGTCAAATACCGCGTACAAGTTCAACATATTGCTTGTTACTATAACGTTTGACTTATTTTGGGCAGCTATCTATTTTTGAAGAAAATGTCATTCGTTCCGAGTTGTTGAGGAAAGAACAGATTTTTTTTATTTTTTATTTTTTATTTCACCAATCTGATTATGGAGTAATGAGCCTTAATCACCTTTCTCAAGGGGCTGCATTGGCAAATGCAGTGAGCTACTAGTGGCACACAAGTAATTCAGTTATTGCTATTCAGTTTTATTTCTAATGCATAGTTTTACTCGTTTTTAAACAATGTAAAGTAGATTTTCGCTGTTCTAATGTGCATTCACTGATTAATTGGAATTCATTTTTAGTAGAAGCAGTTATTGGATATGCCTTTCTGGGTGTTTTCTACAGGTCACATTAGGGACCCTAACAACCAGGTGCAAGTGGTGAAGAACCTGCGCATCAGTGTCAACAGCATAGCGACACGCCCCGTCCCTATGCCCACTGCCGGTCTTCCTGGCCCGGCTCAACGGAGACTGCTCAGTGAGGTGGTATCGGCATGTCAACCGGCCGAGGGAGGAGTGGCCAACGTCATCACTGCAGGGGACTATGACCTCAACATCAGTGGTGAGTACCATGGACAGAGACAAGGGACAATCTTAATCCTACCCATACTTCTGTCTTCTCCCTGTGTCACCACCTAACTGGCACGGAAACCAGCACAGCACTTGTTAGTAACCTTGCTCAGTTGGCAGCTGCCGTGCAGCTCTGCTTAACAGCCGTAAAGTTGTCAGCTGATGCTAGGCAGACCATATTGATTATTATGGATGGCAAATAAAGCGTCCCTGAAAACAGTGTTGTCAGTGTTGTCTTAATTGAGAGGCTGCAATCCAAGATGGAGCTGACACATTTAAAGTGTCATCAGGATAATTGGAAACCTCACTGGCTCCTTTTCAGAAACTAAAGCAATGCAATCTCTCATGCAGCCGAGACAAAGCAGCATACAGCAAGCCAAAAGGGATGACAAGGGGATTTGGGGCGTTTTCATTGCTTGTTTATTGATGATTTTCCTTCCATGTGATTTGTTTTTTACTCAACGTGGACATGCCTATGGTAAGAGACTCCTTAAAGCATTGCATTCTTTGCAACATCCATTAGAGCTTCCTTAGATGCCCCAGTTTCTTTTGTTAATACAAAATGACCCCAGTGTAATGTGACACACTTCCAGTCCCCGAAACCCCCCACCCCGCCCCCAGACACACACACACACACACACACACACACACACAAGTTACCTTTAGGACCTGTAGTTTGCTCTGTCAAAGCAACCTAACGTCACTTTGCGTCAAGTGAATCCAACAACCATGGCAATCCTCCAAACCGGGCAGTCAAGTGGGATCACAAGTAGCGCGGTAACAAAGTTTCACACTGAACCCCCCCCTCCGTGCTTCACTGTACTACAGATGAAGTTATTTGGTCCCTAAAGAGAAGAACCTTGGTGGTCAGATTGACTGTTGACTTTCAGCACCTAATAGAGCTCCTGATGTTCCCTAATGTGACTCACAATGTCAATCGATGATCTGCTGTGGTAGGGCTTCAGTGGGATGCCCTGTGCCGGGATTGGGACTTGCTAATGCTAGGCCTGACTCTTTCTCCTCCCCCTTGTCAGATCGCTCTGTTAAAGCTAGCGTCCCCTGGTACAGTGACTGGAGAGAAACACTAACGGAACTCAGCACCTCCAGGCATTACACAGGTATTTTCCCCTCACAGTGTATGTGGCGGGGGCCATGGTCCTCTCTCCTCTTTCCCTTTCAGCTAGTCTGCCTGTTGTACCTATACACTCTCGCTCCTCCCGTAGAACTGTGTAGCGGACTCTCCTCGGCCTCTTCCTGCTTTCTCTCACTAGGTGGCGGTCTTTCTCAAGCCATTCCTTTAGACATCCATAATGTGTGTTATGTGTTTGTTCCTGTAATTGCTTATGTTGTCTGTGCAAAGAGATAACTCATGGTATTAATCCTCGCTGTGGCTTTCTGAGTGGTGGTCCTAATGACACCTGCACGTTTTATCATATATACTAAAATATTAGAATCCATCGAATGCCCCCAATGGTAAATGGGAGGAATTAAGTCATTTCCCTCACTTTTCCTACTTTGTAACTATGTGTAAGGGACCCAGTGACAATGACTACAACCTCGGCAGATAAAACTGATCAATCTGCTTAGTCACCCCCATATAATAACCGTGTGTATAATCTCTACCAATTTCATCACTGCTTAAGGTGACTTGCATGCTGGTTCTCGGAAAGAAGACATTGGAGCATCGATTCACCTGTGTGATGAAAACATTGTATTTGTTTCAGTTACTCTTTGTAGAGCCCAACACACACACACACACGCACACCCACACACGCACACACACACACACACGTCACTTTCACTTTTGTCTCCATTATTTTAACTCTGGCAGCGTTGCTGCTACTGCGTAACTGGCCTCCTCAACAAGTAGCAGTGTGTGCGTATTGATCATATGAAAATGACTGGCTCTTGCTTGAAGAGCTGGCGTGTATAAATGGAGCTGTCTTAGTTCAGCTGGCCCCGTTTGATTAATGGATAGGTGCCCGTGTTCTCTTTCCTGCCGACACATGAGCAATCCTATCAACATTGTCAGGAGAGGGCATCCATTTTAAAAGTGGGTAGATTCTGAAAAGCAGCAAGGTGTTTGACTGGCTCTCAAAATAAAGTTTATAATAAATTATGTAATGAGATCTAGACTTTTCACCATGGGCGCAGACATATTGTGTCACGTGACTTCACACTCTGATGTCACACACATGGTGTCAGCCATCTCTGTGGACTTCCAGCTAGTGTACTGTCCATCCATAGCGTGTGTAGAACATGACTTCTATTGATGACGACAAAAACAAAGAAAGGGGAGGGAACACATTTCATTGAGCCCAGGTTTGATAATGATTAATACCCAATGTGCGTGCATCAATGTAATGATTTACGGAGATTGGTATAGACCAAGACAGATACACTTAAACCGGCAGCAGTACCATCCATTTTGAATTGTCTAGCCTACAGCTGAGGTGGTCACTGCATTACCGCACGCACACCGTAGGGTCAGGCTCATTGAAGCGGCCACTAGGATAACCTCAGGTCCAACTTCATCATTTCTTTTTCAATTAAATAACTGTTGATACATTTGGAAAACAACAGCTTTGTCAGTTTGACTACATTTGTTAATTATTTGCCAGAACAAAGACTGCATTTCTCTCTCCAGTTCTGCATGTTCCTCAAGTGTTAGAGTGGTTTTGACGACGCTTTTGGATAGCGTTTCTGTCAAATTAAACATAACGAGGACGACACAATCTAACATTAAGCCCTCGAAGTAGCAAAGTCATGTAATTTGTTGTTCGAAATGATTTCTTGTCGTCTATTTATTGCTTCTTCTAAAGGTGTGAGAAAGTATGTGCCCATCTCCGTAGCAAGCACTCCTATTTGTGCAGCAGGAACTTTCAGGACTAGACAAGTTAAATAGGCCTAAATAATATGCTGTTTTCTTAGCAAGAAATAAACAAAATCTATTAACCAGCAGGTCAACTTTTTATCTATTTGTAAGTTTAATTGTAGTCTATACGATTTTGATTGATCAATAAACCGTTTTGTTTTCAAACGTTTTTAAATAGCAACCAAACCTAGTGGACCAGAAAGACACTGACTAAAAGCTGAAACCTATCGAGTCAACGTCACATAATATCCTCTTAATTTATCTACCATATTTCAAACCGTAAAAAAGCATTGTATATGAACTGCCCCATAATAACATTGCTTAATAATGCCCCAAAAAATCATGTGAAACAGCCATCACTATTCAATGTTAGCCAATGATATAGACTGTTAAACTTCCAAAGAATCTAGGTCTACGTTTTATTTCTTCGTTCTCAGTGAGATGGAAGTATTTGTCTACAATTCTTTTCTCTTCTAAATGAAAGAAAAATGTATTTTGTTCATTGTCTTCTTTACCACAGGTCCTGTGCTTAAGTTTGTAAACTGGCATCATTCCAATTTGTTTCAGGAATAGTGTGAACGCTTGCACGTCTCATTAGTCACACGCAGAGTAATTGTTGGCCACCGTTTTTGCCTTTTCCCATGGTTTAGACCGCTCAGATAAGTGGGAAATATATAGGCTTCTGATATCAGAGGTGCTATCACCATACTGTTACAAAGTGCAACAATATTGTTAGAGGCACATGAACGTTTGTGTGCAAAACCATTTCCCCCTCTAGTCAGCAAAAAGGTATTTTCAAACACTGGCAAACCCCATATTAAATTCTTCCACAATGTTGCTTACAGTTGCTCGGTGCAAATTCAATGTTTTCAAAATGTGTATAAATGAGTGTTTTAACTGTGGAAATAATTTTGAATTGATTCTATTTAGGTTATGATGCGTTTTAAAATGTAATTTGTGTGCTTCAGGGCAGCATTTGGACTGGATGACAGTCGACATATGTCTGCAGTTTCCTAAACGCAGCGCCTTATCTTTCGGAGGCATAGGAGCTATTTGTACATTAGATTTCCTGACTTTTATTAAACATTTTAAGAGCAGAAAGTGTTATGATATGTGGATACAAAACCCCATCTGGAACTTACTTGAGCATTTCATTTCCCCTTTAATGCATTTGCAGAGCACATCCTCGCGATGGAGTTGCATTTCAATGAACTATTTATTAATGTTTCCAGCCAGCCAAAAGTCAGAAGGCTGTATTGTTGCTGTGCTGTGTTAGCTTGGATTAACTGCTGTGTGTGATCTATATGAAGAATAAACCAGAAGTTTGGAAGCATAACAAAACTAGTCGCTAGGTAAACAGGATGTGGAACTTCTGCACTGTCAGTATGTAATACCTTTTATTTAAGACACTTCCCTTCTGTAACTTTTAAAACTGTGTGATCCCTCATAGTATTTTATTCCAATGCACTTTTTCCACTTCGACAATCCAACCTTTCGAGTTATAGAGAGAAATAATGTGTTTTCTAACTGGGTCTGAACTCCTTGCTGACTTAAAGAGGAGTGTTCGTCAACACTCTGTTCTCTTGTCTTATGGTGTGCCTTTCTCTCCCTCCAGCCACTACACCCTGGTTTGAGGCCTACAGGGAAAGCTTCCTCCAGTCCATGCCTCCCTCTGACCACGAGTTCCTCAACCACTACCTCGCCTGTATCCTTGGGACTTTTATTACAGGAAAAAGGCTGTGCTAGGCCTGTCTCTCACTCACTAACTCACTCCCACTCTCGCTCACATAGATGCACACGGTGTGTGGTATTGTGTCCTTGACTCGCGTCCCCTGCAGGTCTGTTGGTGGTGTCCTCCAGTGAGGCGGTCCCAGTGGAGCAGTTCCTCAAGCTGTCCCAGGAGCAGCACAGGGTCCAGCATAGCGGAGAGTTCACCAACCCCAAATGGTTCATTCCCAACACCCTCAAATACTATGTCCTGCTGCATGACATGAGTGAAGGGGATGAACAGAGGTACTTTACTTAAACAGACACACACACACTCTACTAAACTTGATGGAAGCACACCGTTGAGTTTATTAAAGCAGCCTGTGTCTCTTCTCTGTCTGTTGTGTTTAATATGTTTTTTGGGGCTTTCCCAGTTCAGCTTTCTGTTATCTTTTTGATGGTCTTAAATGCTGCATCCCTTTTCAAAGACAGCAATGAGGAATGTGTAACGTTTTTTTGCCTCTACCTGTTATCGATTGTTTACACATTTTTTTCATCCTTGACCTTGTCTCTAATGTAAACCCTGTGATACTTTTTCTCAGAGTTTATCTTGATGCCCTTTAAATGTTGCCCTTTTGTATCAAACTCCCGTGACTGTGAGGTGAAGTTCTGTTTAAAGGATTCTGTGTCCACTTCAATGTTTCGGAACTAATCCTGTGCTGAATAGGCCTAGCCCGCACATTTGGATCCATGCTGTCTAGCTCCCCCCAGACTATCACTGCACCATACCGGGTGGCCCTCCTCACACACCCCCCCCCCTGCCCCTCGCAGGGCAGACGCTGTGTACGAGGACATGAAGCAGCGGTACGGGACCCAGGGCTGCTACCTGCTGAAGGTCAACTCCCGCACGGCCGCCGCCGGAGCCGACGACCAGATCCCCGACCCCTGGAGCCAGTACCTCCACAAGACCAGCATGCACAGCCAGGTAGGGGCCACTCTCCCTCCCTCTCACCTCAGCTAGACCCCCACAGTTCACGGCTCTTCCCCAGCCAACAGCACAGCAACGAACACGTCTCAGATATTTTAAGATTTAAGGATGTTATTGATGCTATTACCGTCATGGGAATGGTATTATTGTAATGGGCATGTGGGAGACGGGAGGTCTGCAATCATGGTTTGTTATGTGCGGTGTGTCATGGGTGATGCTTCCCCCGAAGGATGTATATGAAGAGCCGGCCTCCGCTCCCGTGGTAAACAACGCTAGCGTGGAGAACAATCTGGGAGCAGAGGACGGCCACGACTCCTCAGATAAAGGTCAGTCCACTCAGCCTTCTCTCCGCTTCCCCTCCTTTTTTGTCCAGGAAGGACGTCTGGTGCCTTCCGTGCTGTGGCCAGAATAATCACTTGTTGTTGTTGTTGCTGCTGCTGTCCTTCCTCAGACTCCAACAGTCTGGACAGTCACCCCCTTCAGCTGGACACGCCCAGTGACCCCGGGAGCCTGGAAGCTCTGCGGGTCATGACCTCCGAGCCGAAGAAGCTACCCGCCACCGCCGCGGGGTCGAGCCACGGTGCCTGTCTGACGCTCAACGACCATGACCGCATCCGGCAGTTCATCCAGGAGTTCACCTTCCGCGGCCTGCTGCCGCACATCGAGAAGAACATCAGACAGCTCAACGACCAGGTACACGCACACATTCCATTTTTAATTGTCACACTCAGTCCATTTAGAGTAAGTTGCCTGCATTGCCATTTCTTTAGAGATCTAACTCTTTTCCTCCATCTACTTCCCCTGTCAGCTGGTCTCCAGGAAAGGACTGAGTCGCTCTCTCTTTTCGGCCACCAAAAAATGGTTTGGTGGCGGGAAGGTTCCCGAGAAGAGCATAAGTGAACTCAAGAACACTTCAGGGCTCCTGTAAGTTCACCAACGTACAACATGTAAACTAACACCTACGTGCCACCCAGTTAAGTTAGTGACATAGAGGATGGCAATAGTAGAACAAGAAACACATACTGTTGATTGTATCATATCCCTACAGCATGCATAATATATGTCAGATATCTGATACTGTTTCGGGTAGAAGTAAGAGCACGTGTTCCTGAGGAGCCTTTCCCATTTAGATCTATCAGAGTCATCGTGATACAATGAATGTTTTCATTTCTACCGACAGTGGCTTTAAATAAAAACATAATGTTCATGTAAAAGTGTTCGCTGAAATCTCAGCATGGGGCAAAGATTATCCAGGACAAGTAGAAGTTAAATTGCCCCTTGACCATTGTTTGAAATGAATGATAAATATATGGATGGCTCGTAAATGTGTTGTCAGTCTTTTTTCACACCTCAGCTGAAGGACAGGTCAGCCGGTCAGCTTGATGAGGTAAACCCTCCATCTGACCTATGCCCCCTTGTCATGGCAGCTATCCCCCAGAAGCGCCGGAGCTGCAGATCCGAAAGATGGCCGACCTTTGTTTCCTGGTGCAGCACTACGAGCTGGCCTACAGCTGCTACCACACGGCCAAGAAAGACTTCCTCTCCGACCAGGCTATGCTGTACGCTGCTGGGGCACTGGTGAGTATAGACAGGTGCACACACACACACACACACACACACACACACACACACGCTCAAGCGAGTGAAGTTGGAAAGGTTAAAAATAAGCCGCCTCAGCAGCGGTGTTCAACAACAATGTTGTACCTCTGCAAAGAAAATTGAAATAGTTTTGTTTTGAGAAGGGAGGGAAATAATGCGCCTGTTGAGGGACACTTTTATCCAAGCCGTCTGGCCCCCCAAATCCTGTTTTATTTGCCCTGTGGGAATGAAACCACTGAGGCTGTCGGTAGGAACATTTCGCCGAGCTAGAGAGGAGCTAAGCACCATCAAAAATAGTTGTAAAGAATTTTGTGCAATTTTTCTGGCCTGCTCTTCTCTTTTATCAAACACTTTGTTTGTTTATCTCATGTCGAGATAAACAATCCTCGCACAACAGAGGCCCTGTCAGCTGGCATATCCAAGGTAGCGGCAGTGGTTGTTGTCAAGCTATTCATATGGTGTGGGCTGCGATTGGCATCCCGGCGGTCTGTCCCGAAGTCTTTCTCTGTCCAAATGTGAAAGAGAAACTGAATGACAGGGAAAATTGCCAACCCCATCTGTTTATTCTTAGCCCAACAGTAAGCACACACACACACACACACACACACACACACACACACCCACGCCGGCATTTCCCCCACTGTCGTCCCTTCTGCCTGGCTGTATTGATCCCTCATAGCAATCCCGCTGCGCTAATGAGTTGGCCATGCCTCTTCGTTTTCTGGGTCGTTTCAACATTAACGGCCAACCCCCCGTCCCCGATCCTCTCATGATATTACAATTTGTCTTTCGCAGGATTTTATTGGTCCGTGAGAAATGGACCAGTTAGTGTGTCCTGTGTCTTGACATTCCCGCCCTCCCTCTCTCTCTCTCTGTCTCTCTCTCTCTCTCTCTCTCTCTCTCTCTCTCTGTCTGTCTCTCTGTCTCTGTAGGAGATGGCTGCAGTGGCCGCCTTCCTACAGCCCGGGGCTCCCAGGCCCTACCCTGCACACTACATGGACACAGCCATACAGACCTATAGAGACGTCTGCAAGTACGACACTTTAAACATCCCGCATACATTTTTTTATTTCTAGTGGACAGTAGTGGGGGGGGGGGGGGGGGGATGCATGACAACAACTTCACAGACAGCAGTACCAATTTCAACCTGTTCCGCGCCCACCCCAATCCATTGCTCGTAGCTCGCTTTCAATCACCTTCCTTATCGTGGTTGGTGTTCTTCCACAGAAACATGGTGCTGGCCGAACGCTGCGCTCTGCTCAGTGCAGAGGTTTTGAAGAGTCAGGCCAAGTATTCGGACGCTGCCACCCTCCTCATCAAGATGACCAGTGAAGTGAGAGACTTCTCAACGTTTGTTGGTTTTTCAAACGATCGTTGTTGTGCCACGCTGTCACCTGAAATGCATGTCCTCTGTGTGGCGCCCTCTCTCAGGACTCGGACCTGCGCAGTGCACTCCTCCTGGAGCAGGCGGCCCACTGCTTCATCAACATGCGGAGCCCTATGGTGCGCAAGTTTGCCTTCCATATGATCCTCGCAGGCCACCGTTTCAGCAAAGGAGGCCAGGTGAGTGGGCTTCAAACTGCGACCACACTCAGAGAACAAAGGAAGGGATCGCGGATGTCGTGCGTGTGAACCCATGCGATGTGAAGAATGTTAAGCCTAAACAAATAGTACTATAACGGACCAATAGCTTTGACACAAGTCTTTCAAATTGACCTTCTAGACATGGGGGGTAAGCTTAATGAAGTAGTGAACCCATGGGTCCTCAGCGATTTGTGACTGATAAGCTGCAGCATTTGATGTGTCCGTTATAACCAGATTATTCAGCTCCTTTGAGAGAGGATGTGCTCGTGCGCGTGTGTGTGTGCGCGTGCGTGCGTTATTGGCATTCCGACTGATCTTTGTCAGGGTTCTTGAAACGTGAAACGAGGCAAAGTTGAGTCGGGAAGCACGGCAAGTGGCACTGTCAGCGAGGTCACATCGGGGTTAAATGGATTTTGTCCTTTTTGAAGCACATTACAAGCCCATTTAAGCCATGATGACCCTCGGCACATCAAAGCACCACTCTGCTGGAACGTCTATATTCCTCTCTAATATCTCCAGATTTAAACGTTGCCTAATGGAGTGGGTTAGCGAAGCGTTTCATCTTTCCAGGTCTCTGTTCCTCTCTCACACTTTGTTTAGTACCCGCACCGTCTGTGGATTGCTCCCGGCGCCTCTTTTCTTTTCCGCCCATCATGTCATTGTGTCTCGTGTAAAGCACCCTTTTTCCGTCCCCCTTTCTCCCACACTGTGTTGGCAGAAGAGGCACGCGCTGCGGTGCTACTGCCAGGCCATGCAGGTGTACAAAGGGAAGGGCTGGTCGCTGGCCGAGGACCACATCAACTTCACTATTGGCCGGCAGTCGTTCACGCTGCGCCAGCCGGAGAACGCGGTGTCAGCCTTCCGCCACATCCTCACCAATGACAGCCAGCAGACAGCCACGCAGCAGGGGGCCTTCCTCCGGGAGTACCTCTATGTTTACAAGGTAAGCCACTCCCCGACGGTAGCCGGACGTTTGCGCCTTTGTTTCAATATGATGATACAGGCTACCTGTAACAGCAGTGAATTGTGTCCTAAGCAAAGGGTTTGAAACTGCAGAAAATATCCCTTGTCGGGGGAAGCCAAATAGCTGAAAACGAAGGGCTCAATTCTCTTTTTAATGGATTATATTCTCATTCGGATTGGGATTCTCAGCTTTCTTTGTGACTTACCTCAATTTGAATAGTTCCAGGAACTCGCCCAAAAACTGTTATTCCGTTTTCTTCATATAAGACATATTAGACATATTTACTAGACACTTTCTATCAGCAAAATGTATCATAACAGGCTTATCAAATTGTTTAGTAGCTTAGAAACTAATATTCATATAACCGGACAATTTTCCTTAGCTATTTTGTTCCAAACCAACAGTTTTTCACGCATCTGAACATCGTATACAAAGTTCATTCAGCCGTTCAGTACCGGCGAGAACACCACTAACCCAGTTCGAATGCCTTTATGTCTATATATGAACATAGTGACACAGGGAACATCCGAGGTACAAAAGCTAGCCAAAGTAAGTCATCACATTTTCACAGTCCACTGTAGCATTTCCAGGTTGAGCAGGCCCGACCCTATCTTCAGAGTGTGCCATTGGCACAGTGACCACTGACTCACGCCTGGTGGATTTCCAGCCCTTGCTGAAAAATCGACCCGTGGAAGTTGCAGTCCTCAATTATCCACAATGACAGTAGGGGACGGCGTAATGAGGCGGGAAGAGGTCCCTTTCCCAAGCCCCGCTTAAACTTGGTCGTATCGATTCCATCACAATCTATTCAGAAGAAGAGCAGAAATGACGGGGAGACGGGTAGTTCCAAATGGTCGTAAATTAGATATGAATGGTCACTGCCGTTGTCTTTTTTTTCCCCCATCAAAATCACTTATAAGAAAAGGCTATTAAAAAAAAAGAGCAGCATTGTGTGAAGGTTCCGGTAGACATATTGTTCAATTTCTTTATTTTAAGACGGACACTGTTCATAATCGTGTAGATTTTTAAAGCCATAATATGCGGATACTCCATTGTGTAAATTTGTGTCACTATTTTCTCAGTCCTAGCAACTAAAAAAAAAATAAAAAAAAAATCAGATATATTTAAATTTATATTACTAATAAACTTTTACATTTCTAATGAGGAGCTTAGGACCTTGTCAGTGGTCATAAATTACTTTCTACGTCACCTGAGTTTAAAAGCTAGGATAGCTTAATGGGAAAGTTAACAAGAGAAGACCTGGCACTGAAGGATCTCTAGAGGTTTATGTGTGGAGAAAGGCTCTGCTATCCATCGCTTTTTTCTCCCACTCCACATTAAGCATTATGGGTGAGGGTTCATTGCTGTTTTTCTAGTTTTTAGTTTTTTTTCAGATAAACACGTTTAGAGTAAACTTCCGTTATCATATTTCTCCCATGAATTGAGTGTGCCGATAGTTGTGGAGTGCGCTGTGCTACGTAGTGTGCATAGCTGTGTGTGACTAACTGCACTCCACGACTGAAACTGTGTGTGCTCTGTTGTTCCAGAGTATGACAGGAGCGGATGAAGTCCCCTTGCCCCAGCTGCCTCTGCCCTGCATTCACAGCTCTGCCACCAGAGTCTATTTTGGCCATGAGCGTCGCCTTGCTGAGGGTGAGAGACTCACACACACACAATGTGTCATTTTCAATATAAAATACCGTCCAGAGGGGTGTCCTTGTGTGATTTATATTTCATTGTGCCTTCACATGCATTTGTTTATTGGTCATTGCACTCGAAAGCAACACAAGTTTGATTGAATTCTTGGCATAATCTAAATTTGACATGGCAGTGATCTGGATTCAACCTGCAGAATGAATGATATTTACATCAGCCCTGCCTGGGAGAGATCACATAGCTCCTTTCAATCGCTGGAGATCCGTTGAAAACCTTATTATTAACCCTTCGCAGTTGTAGAGAGCCTCACCTCTAAACTGCTAAACTAGACAGACATGGGCGTATTCACATAAATCTGAGTGCTGGTGCCCCACTTCCTCCTTTTCATTGGCTCACAGCTATTGGGGAAATGGCACTAGCTTTCCATTGCCACCAATTATAAAGGTTTGCGTTTATCTGTTGCCCAACGCTACTGTTATCCCACCTTAAAAAAAGGGGATTATTCAATAATAGTATTAAAGAATAGTATTTATTCAAGCCACATGGATGGCTTTTTGTATGACCTGAGCGCTGGTTCTACCATTGGTTAATATTCCGTAGGCGAAAAGCAGGCAGCCACTCACGTCTCCCTGGACCAGGAGTATGACCGGGACCTCGCCACCATGTGGTGTGAGCTGGAGAAGCAGGTGGTGGCGACGGTCAACCGAGGGGTCATCCCCGCCACTTTCCAGCCCACTCAGTGCTGCCTGAACAGCCAGACAGACAACCTGCGCTTCCCCCTGGCTGTGGTGGAAGGTGAGACCTCTCCTCTAGCCGCACATGAATACGTTTCTTGTGTACGTCCAAGAGTTCCAAACTGACCTATCTACCAAAATGTCTGGCTGCAGTGAAAGCATAGGAATCATTTTAAAGCTCGTTTGTTGCTCAATGTTATCCGATCATTTCTATTTAGAGCATTTTCCGTGCACGCAATGTCATTCGGGAGGATTAAGTGTGTGCATATTTTAAATTGGCAGAGCCCATCATTGTGGAGGTGGTGTTCCGGAACCCTCTCAAAGTCCCCCTTGTCCTCTCGGACCTCTCCCTGCTCTGGAAGTTCACAGCCAAGGACTTCTCCCTGCCAGGGGACAGCGAGACAGGAGAGACAATCAGTAACGAGAGAGAGTCACTCGCTCCCAGGGTAAGGTGCTTCTTCCCCCCCACACCCCCTTTTTGTGGTCGGCGGGAACTTTGTGGTGTTGGTCGGTTTAACCAGTCCTGTCCCCCTATATTCTCTCTCCCAGGCTCTGCAGAAAGATGATGTCATCGGGACCGAAGTCATCACTGAGTTTCACATGAGCACAGAGGAGACCAAAGTGGTAAGCTACCCTCTCGGGTTTTTCCAATTTTGTGCCTGGTATCAACCCCTCCCGTTCTTTCCATCTCTCCTTTGGTGTTTGATTGGTTCCTTGGTGACCTTAAGATTAACTTTACCCTTGACATTGTCTCAGGCTCGTCTGAGGCTGCTTCCTCACAAGACTGGCCAGCTCAACATTCTGGGCGTGGCCTATAACCTGGCCGCTTCCCCCTTGGCAACCAGCAGTGAAGGTTACGCGCATACACATGCACAAGTCATTTGAAAAGAAAGAGGAAAAAAAACACTTTTCTTGGACCCGTATCTGTAGTTTTACCAGGCCACCTAACCTGGATGTCTGCGTGTTGCCTTTGCGTCTGCAGATCAACAGGCCAGTGAACTGCTGACGGTGCGGGGCCGACAGGACCTGGAGATCCAGGGCCCGCGCCTCAACCAGACCAAAGAGGAGAAGACCTCTGTCTGCCACGGGCCCGACCGCCGCCTTGACCCCACCGTCACACCACCCATGCCGCTGCTGGAGGTAGCACCACTCCCCTTGTGCCCGTGTCCTCCAACCAGCAAAGGCCTTTTCTCTACATTTAACTGCGGAAGCTGTAGACTGAAGAAACAATGTTTTCTATTGAACTCTTCATTCGTCATCCTTTTTGTTTTCCGGAATATCACTGGCCTTGAATATAATTAGAGGCTTTAGATTTTGAATTATACAAGGCTTGGCATTATTTGAATTCACAGTTTGATATTTGTGAATGATGTAAAAAAAAAAATCAATATCCCTGGAGAGGCTAGCCAAACACGGCATGCATCAGTCACTCTCCCTCTGCTCCCTGCCTCAGGTGTTCTTCCTGCAGTTTCCCACTGCCCTGCTCTGCGGGGAGATCCGCAAGGCCTACGTGGAGTTCTGCAACGTGAGCCGGGTGTCCCTGCGCGGCCTGCGCGTGGCCTCCACCCACCCCAACTTCTTCACCTTCGGCAGCGCCGCCAGCACGCCCGTCAGCCCCGCCACCTCGGAGAACTGCTCGGCCTACAAGACGCTGGCCACAGCCCCCGACGCCGCGCCCGGCTCGGCGGCCGCCGTGACCCTGGTGTCGGCCGGCGACTACGGGCCGCCGTCGGGCGTGGCGGAGATACCGCTGGAGGGCGGCAGGCTGCGGCCGGGGGAGTCCGTCCAGCTGCCCCTGTGGCTGAGGGGGCCCGACCTGGAGGGCGTTCACGAGATCAACTTCCTGTTCTACTACGAGAGCGCCGAGAAGGGAGGCAGGATCAGGTGGGCGCGCCGCACATCAGCCTTTACTTTGAGGGTCGGTGTCAATCTGTGCATGGAGTGAATGTAATTAGGGTTGGGAGTGCAGGGGCATATTTGTAAATGGGGTAGGTCTCAATATGAATGTCCTTCGTATCGTTGGACATGGTTTTCACTCAAGTAGAAAATTGGTCAAAATGGGGCTCTTTTAGTAATACATAACTTTAACTACCTCTTCTTGCCCTTGAGTTCATGTTAAGGCTTGATTATTCCCTTACAAGCTGATCATTGTAGCTGAATCAAATCAGTACACTGTTGAAATGCAATTTGGTGCTTTTCCCCACTTCAAAGTGCAGCAAACTTGTAGGGTCACTTAAAGCGTCCAATTTGTAAGCCATGAGTGCATGAGGTGAACACATCAAGGAAATTCAATCTCGATCTCTCATCCCGTCCCCTTTTCCCATCCACCCTCACTATGCCGTGCCTGCTCCGCTCTCCTCCCGGTCCCTGTGCAGTCACCGGGTGCTGCGTCACACGGTCTTCATCTGTGCCAGCCGCTCCCTCAACGTGCGCGCCATGGCCTGCCGCAGCAACACGCTGGCCGAGGAGGCCGAGGACCGGCAGGAGGAGAGCCCCATCGGCAGCATGCTGGTCTTTGTCGACGTGGAGAACGTAAACATGGTGAGAGGAGCTGACGCCGTCTGTGCCGACCTGGGAATGCGCCCTGTAAGACTCAGTTAAAAACTATGGCGGGATGGGTTGCGTTTCAGTAATGAAAGACACATCGCGGTGAAAGAATTGTCGAGTTATTGGTGATGAGTTCTTTCCGACTCGTCTTGGCCAAATTGGTGTTTTGCATGTTAGATAGGCCCGTTTGATTTCCTGTCAACTCGGAGAGTTGTCAGCCTTTGAGAATGATTATTCATGCTTTTCTGTTAACATCCCTGAAGAGCAAGTGTGTGGAGTTTTTAAGAGCTGCAAGCCAAGGATGCCCCCCTTGAATGTTTTTATTTATTTTGTTAAGTCTTGTTTTTTGACACTTCATCACAGATTAAGTGCGTGCCATTTTCCATTTTAACACAGAGTGAAGCAGGCGTGCGCGAATTCCACATTGTGCAAGTGTCCAGCAGCAGCAAACTATGGAGACTCCACAAGTGTATAAACCCAGCAGAAAATAAAGGTTTGTCCCTCCATGCACTCCACTTGGCTCCAGTCTAGTGTTTTTACTACCTGTTTTACACAATGTGCAACCATGTGAGATCTCTTTTGGTTTTTGGTATTACTGAATTGCCTACAGTATATTCCATCTTGCATTGTAATTATTAAGTCCTTACAACTGAATTTCTTCAAGTCTGACCCCGACTAACTAACAATATACGGTGGAAAGAGCAATGGAGAAATCAATCACTTTAATGGTCTTTCTGCAACTGCTGAATAAAGCTCAAGGGCCAGCAAAGTGACTGCATTTGGCAAAGGAAAGCCCAGTATTATGCCTCTAAATGTTCTTGGTGGAGAACATATTCCCTCTGTTCGCCAGCATACTTGCACCAGCCAAAGCTTTCTTGGTCTGACCACAAGACACTTCACAGACGTTCGTGTACCCTGTCAGACTCTAGGGACAGATTGGTGAGAGAGGACTCTGGTTGTACGCTAGCGAGGCACGGAGCGGCTCTGACGTCATCTGAATCTTTATGCACATGCATAAATCCTCCACCCACCCAGACAATGTCTGATTTCTGATTTAGAGACCAGCAGCCGATCACACGTTACCATTATTCCCCAGTGGAAAATATATAATTGTGATGTATTGGAACGCATTACTCTGCGGTATGCTGGTTTCAAATAAACTCACATT
Source organism: Galaxias rostratus (assembly GCA_036024795.1). Lineage (NCBI taxonomy): Eukaryota > Metazoa > Chordata > Actinopteri > Galaxiiformes > Galaxiidae > Galaxias > Galaxias rostratus. Next base: position 7,079 of record JAVQJS010148537.1, on the reverse strand, counting down.
TATTTACATGGTTCTATCCATCAATCCATTAGTATCCTTATTAATATCTTATCCTATGTAGGGCCGCGGGGGGCTGGAGCCTATACCAGCTGACATACAGCAAGAGGCTGGGTACGCCCTGCACAGACTGCCAGTCTAACACAGGGCCAACACATACAACAGACAGACAACAACTTACACTCAAATTCACACCCATGAACAATTTAGGGTCACCAAGTAACCTGCATGTTTTTGGAATATACCTATATTTTCATGATAGCCTGAACACACGCTAACATCTACAATCCACAAAACTTTCCTCATTAAAGATGTATTATTCCACCCACTCACCACCCACCTCTTGTTAATGAGAATGTACATTTCTGGGCCACGGCCCGCCCATGCACACGGATATACCTGTGATCCACTCATCACCACTCTATTTACCCTGTAATTTCCCCGTGCTTCATTCAGGAGACAAACGAGTCCTCCTTTATCACCCGTTCCGGTTCATGAGGGATTGACGCCGGTTAGGTTAGCTGAGGAAGCTTCCTCACAGGGCCTGTCAGCTGCATTGCCTGAGCCTGCAGTCTTTCATAAGCCCCGGTAACATTTAATCAGTGGTGGAGGTGTCCCCGCTGGGGAGTTGTCCGTGATTGGACTGAGTCCTGTGGGGAGCCAGGTGGGCTCCCCATGACGTGCAGCCAATCCACGGAGCCGACGCTCATTGAGTCGCTAACTCCACACGAAGGGCCCTCCAAACCTCCAATCCCCTCCAGTCTACCGATAGCGGTCCTCCTGTTAACACTCTGTCTCTCTCCTGGTGAGGGGGTCGCGGCCCAAGGCTGAGGTGGCAGCCAGCTCGCTCATGTCACAGGGACACCCAAGAGGACAGAGTGGTTTCGTTTGGTTACAGCCTTACTTTTGACCCAGCTCAGACCCCTGCCCTGTGTGCGGGAGAGAGTCGCATTGGGTGGAACGTTGAGTGTCAAAAAAGCGTCAATGAAATTAATTACTCTCGCTTTGTGGTGTTTTCATTTGGATTTTATAAGGAGTAAAATTATAAGCAAAATATTTTTTTAACAGTCTGGCCTTGTGACCTGGTTAGCTGTATTGATTCTTCTCTATCTTTACATGTGTTCCAAGACGCATAATAATAATACATTATTTTTATAAAGCGCTTTTGAAAACAAAGACGCTGATATGGTAGACATTGTCCACTCCAGACCTGAATGGGAAATAGTGCAAGCAAATTTATTTCATGAACAGATCAACCCCTTTCTAACCCTCTTTTTTGATCTTTCCAGACTGCAAGCTCACCAACAGGGAGAGTGGCAAGCTTTGCTTCAGAGCGACACGATGCAAACCCCAGCCAGGTACGCCTCAACGACAAACCAAGCACCATCCACGCCAGATGGCCCAAAGCTTAAAGACGTGACCCGCTTTGTTGTGTTCTCTCTCCAGCTACCTCAAACACCTCAGAGACATTCACCTTCGCTGATTTAAGTCTCGGAAACGAACAGGTAACATGGCAACTGAATTGCTTCTCTGGATTGATCGATCTGCAGAACAGATGTCTTCCTTTTCTGGCTGTATCTTACTTTTCCAGTACTTACTCTTTTTATCCCTCACCAGATCATCAGCTCCACCACTCCATGCGCAGACTTCTTTTTCCGGCAGTGTCAGCCATTGGATTTGCGGAAAGGGCTCGTGGCCGTGGGCGGCACGTTCTCCCACTCCAGGGGTCAAGGGGTGCTCCCTGAGGACGTCACGGGAATAGTGAGGAAGTGCAGCGAAGTGGACCTCCACGTCATTGTCCTGTGGAAGGTAAAAGGCACGGCCATCCCAATAGGAACACGCGTGCACTACACATGCATGTCGAACATACTTGTACTCTACGGAGAGGTGAGCCAGTGGACTTTGAACTAGGGTCGGATGCTCGTGGACCGTTTTGCTTAGGAGGTCTGGAAGTGTACTGTGCCACTACTTTGATGCTCGCGGTGCTTTTGTTGCCTCCAGGCGTATGTTGTGGAGGATAACAAGCAGCTGATCTTGGAGGGACAGCTCCATGTGGCTCTGCAGACCATCGGCAAAGAAGCCTGCTCTTTGACCCCAAAAGAAGTAGGCTTGCCTTCATACATGCGCGCACACACACACACCAACGTATAGGTGCATTTTCTGTAGGCAGCACCTCAATTATGGAACTCTCTCACTCCTCAAATTTGGAATTCCAACTCGATATTAACCTTTCAAACCCATCCTATCGACCTTTCAAAGCTTTAGATCCTTAATCTTTTCACCCTAGCATACCCTAGTTAACTCTGTTTGGAATCTGGTGCCTTACTGGTTCTTTTACTGCGTTTGCCTGCTTATAGTTAGAACTGTTGTAGCTGTCTTTTATGCTATTTTGGTCTAATTGATTATTTTTGTCATGTTATCAATGTTAATGCTGTGAACCGACTAGTGTTAGAAACGCGCTATATTAATAGAATGAATAATTAGTGTTACTAGACATACACGCACCCACCCACACACACACACACACACACACACACCACCCTATACAGGGCTTTCCCTCTTAGCCCAAACAGTGTGAGTTAGCCTAATTGCTATTCTCTAGTGTGACGGTCTCCCTGGAGCAGGACATCGTTAGAAGTGGCTGCAAATGGCCACTATCCAGTCTAATGAGCAACAAATGGAATCTTTAAGATCACCCACTGCTATGGGGCAAATGTGTCTTTGAAAGCGTCGTAGTTGGCAGTCAGTCAGAAAGTGTTTCCACCGCTCTGCGTTGACGCTGGGGATGTGCTCGAGTAGCAGACGAGTCCATTAAACCTCGCTACCCTCAGATACAACAAAACACAGTGACCAGTTATACCAGCTCAGTTTAGCTATAGAACATGGGAATAGTGTTGAATGTACAGAGTAAACTGGCATGTAACAACTCGACCAGAGCAATGCGTAACCACAGTCACCACAGTCAAGTGGATGTTACCCAGCAAGGAGAGCAAGTCGCTGGTGCTAGGCAACATCTGCGCTCCCATTACCAGTTGTTTACCACCCCCACCCGGCTGTGTACTGTACGCGGCAAGGTGACACATTTCAGCGGCATTTCAAATCCAATTTATTTCTTGAAGAATGTGATTTGGGGTTTCAAATGGCTCTTATAATATACACAATATTTCTACGGACAGTGGTTTACCTAAAATAAAAAAAGGGAAAAAATGGAGCAAATGGTGACTTTTTTTTAGTGTTTTCTCTGGTCTTTTATTTCAACTTCCCTGGGATGATCCCGAGTGGAGTCACTGGTCAAATGAGGACCGCCATGAAGCGATTTGACTGGTGGAATTTCAGACGCGCACATATTGGGATTGTTCCCGTGAATCCTTTACACTCTCCTGTAGATTGTGCTCCGCGCAGGTTTCTTGGTCAAAGAGGCCAGCAGGGTTCCAGAGTGAAAGTGCTTTGTTGGCTGCCCTCCAATTCATTCCGTGGGCCTTCAGTCCCTCCGGAGGTCAGGCCTCCTGTGGGCCCTGTGTCCACACAGAGCTCCAGCTCACGCCTCTCTCTCCACACGATAGCCACATCCACCAGAAAAACTTTCTTTGGGAGGATTTTTACCTGTGTTTCAATCATGTCTCGGGCATAAACAGAGGCACTGTCGGTGCCGTGCTACTGTTGTTAGTTTTTTTTTTCAGTTTTTTTTTTTTAACACCTTTTTCTGGTTTGTTGCTTCAGGTCACCTCCCAGATCCCACCTTTGCTAAATCTTCTTTCAAATCAAAGATTCACATTGTTGTGGGTCACGGGAACCTGCCACAAAGCTGTCTCTTGTTGTGATAGGATAGAAAAGAAATCTGTGTTTTTTTGGGAGATAAAAAGCTGCGGTGTGTTTGGAGCAGTCTGTCCCCTAGTGTCCTGGCCAACCCGCTACTTAACATGTTCAGCGCTATCGGCTCAACCATGTTGACCTGGAAGTGGTCGGGCTACTTTTCGACTAATTACTGCAGAAGAACGCCAACGCTTATGGTCGGTCATACTCACACGCACGCACACGAACCGCCCCACACACACATGTACACACATCATCAATCATGACAGCCTCCATGACCGTTATCAGGGATGAACAGGCATTTGTGTTGTGGAGTGATAAAATGCCTGACCTTGTCTTAGGAGGGAAGGAGCTCCACCGGCCGATGTGTTAAGTGCTGCTGAGATGAGACTTCTCATTCATTCTTTACAATGGCCGAGGGAGTTCTCTTGGCGGCTTGTTGACCGCTAACAGCACGAGACGTCTGTGTGCGTACAGTGTTAAAGGGTGATGAATGGGATGGTAATGAAGGCAGTAGTTACAGTTAAGACTCCGGTCCCTGCCTCGAGGAACGTTAATGGCCGCGTGAGCGATGATGTCATCCACCTAGGAAGTCTTTCCGTCACACCGCCTCATTGCCATCACTCTGGAAGGCTCACGTGAAGCTATAAATACTCCTCCAATAAGAGAGTAAAAGACACGTGCTGTCCGTCGGCTACCCTCCAAACCCCCCCTCCTCGCTGGCTGGTCTCGCCCCCGTCAGCACACCTCCACCACCTCCACCAGACCACATAAGGTTTTGCTTCTTTCCGCTTGTACTCTCCCACGCACACACACACACACACACACACACACACACACACACGCGTACGCTGGTCTCTCTCAGGCTCTTTCTCGCTCTACCGCACACGCTCACAACTTCCTCCAAGCGGTTGCATAGCAACAGGGTCAGAAGCACGCTCATTCATAGCGATGGAGCTTCCAACCCTCCGTGTTTGTCCCGCTTTCTTTTTATAGCCGCCACGTGAGGTGCAGAGAACACTCCTGTCTCGCCATCCTCGCCCACCCACGTCTTGCTGTCACGTTCTAGACTTCCACTCCATAGAATCCCTTCGCTAGATTAAAACCCACCATTTAGTCCATGATTATAAGATACTTGACAGCCCAGATATGTGTATCCAGTGTTTGTTATGGCTGGGTTGCGTGCTAGCTGCCCTCGCAGGCATATTAAACAAAGTGTTTTGCTTCGTGTTCTGTAGTTTCATAGATTTAATATTCATGCCATTATCCCACAAAACCTAACTTTCTAAATATGAGTTCACAAATAACATTTTACCCATGTCATGGGTTTGCAGATTTTCACTAGCATCAGCAGCCTGCTCTCCTTACAGGTTGACCGCCTCATACCTGTGCTAAATGTAGTTTTGCAGTGCTCTGGTAAAGTTGTAGACAGTTTTTTTTACATGGCCTTAAAATGTATATTATTTGCTCATTTTAAACGTTTATTATTTTGACATAATATCCGTCTCCCTTTAACCCGGACACTTCTGTAAAAGCGAATGGGTCACAATTTATTGCCTGCATTAATAAATAGGATGTGAATACTATCGTCTCAGCCATGCCCGTGTCTGACGTGTGTTTCTGTGGTGCAGGACGCTCAGGAGATGGTGCTGCTGAAGTTCAAGCCGGGGCTTCCTCCCCCCATGACCCGGCCCTCCATGGAACAGCTCTCACACTTAATCAAAACCAATCTGCACTACCCTGAGAGCTACAGCCACCTGTTTGCACAGAAGAGGTGCTACACACACACACACACACACACACACACACACGCATGTTCTTTTGGGAATTTGAGTTCCTCATTGTCTGACACACACACACACACACACACACACACACACACACACACACACTGAGATAGAGGTGCCTGATCCCCATTCAGACATGTGACCTAATAGAGGTTTATTTCTATGCCTGCACAGCATGCAGGTGGGTGTGGGGGTCAGCCGGCCATAAAATGCTGCAGCGCACCTTATTGCCTCCATTGAACAGAGCGACCCTATTGTTAGCAAAAAGGGGGGGTCACATGTATTACCACACACACAGGTAGCATAACCCCGTTGAACTGAAACATGCATTCCTATTTAGTCAGGCAGTACATGCTAAGTTGCGACTCACTCATGCAAGTCTAAACCTTCGTCTTCGAAACACTAATATGTTGCTTTAGAAACAGGCCATGGCACAAGGCTGCAGCATTTCTTTGAAATCCAGAGCCTATACTGGCTTTAGAGAGAGAAAAAAATTAACACTGATAACAGGAGATATCACTGTTTCTGGAGTTTTGAATGTATTATCACTTAAGCAAACCTTGAATTGGTCATTTAAAAAATTATCAAGGAATAATTACAGCAATTTTTGAATCGCCTCTCTCCATATCTCCTTTACAGTCTCTGCGTGGTACCAGTGACTCTGACTCTGTCCAATTGCTCCCTGGCTCAGGTTGACGTGATCATAGACCTACGACACAAAGCCACCAGGTAAACACACACACACTTCACTCTGCTCCTCAATGCTTTCTTCTTATTACAGTGGGGCTCAGAGGGGTATTGTTTGGAGCAAAAAAAGATTTCCACCTCGAGAGTCTTAACGTTTTAATATTTCTTTTGCTTCCTCCCTGCTGCTCTCTATTCCCTTTGTCTCCGTCTCCAACCTGCCCAGCCCTGAGTTCTTCGAGATGCCCAGCTCGTTCGCCTGGCTGGGCCAGACGCAGTACAAGTTGCAGCTCGGGGCCCAGGAGTTGATGCGCTTGCCGCTACGCGCCTGCTTCCTGACCGCCGGCGTCTACAACCTGGGCCCGCCGCGGGTCTTTGCCAAGCTGGCCGACCAGGGCTCCATGTGTGAGACCAGCCAGCAGCAGACGGCCTCGCCGGCGCTGATCATCATAAACAATGCCTGAGCCAGGGCTGACCTCCCTCGGCCCGCCCCACACGACAGCAGACCTACGCGGCTGTCTGACATTTCACAGTCGGGACACCCAGAACCATGAACCCCCCCCCCCCCATGTTCTCCTACATGTCCCTTGCTCCCCCACAACCCATTTGTCTCCTGAGTCTAATACTCATTAGTGGACAACGGAAACCCTTTTGTTGTTTTGTATTCTGTAGGGAGATTGGAAGAAAGGTAGATTGGGGGGGGGGGGGGGAACCTAGAATGTTTGAAGTCCAGGCTGCTTCTGTCGAGTTTGCAAAAAATTTGTCAGGGATCCCATAAGCTGTTTGATGTGTACGTGG
>JAVQJS010148500.1:0-28903 GCA_036024795.1 Galaxias rostratus | reverse complement strand
ACACACACACACACACACACACACACACACACACACACACACACACACACACACACACACACACACACACACACACACACACACACACACACACACACACACACACAGTCAATAACCCTCTGCCACAGCAGAACAAGGTCTGGCAGCTGGTTCCATTGGCGTGCGAGCTGTACCTTGGCCAGGGTGGAGTGGACGTGCAGGGGCAGGTGGAGCGCCGTGCCCAGGCTGGTGTCCAGGCGTACAGTGGACAGGAGGTTCACAGGCAGGCTCCTGTTGAGCAGCTGCAGGGACAGGACCCGCCAGCAGCCCCGGGGCACCAACACCGGCCCGCTGAAGTTCACCACCTGTCCGCCAGGGGGCAGTGGAGAGAGACAACAAATTGAACTACACCTGCTTATGCACATCCTCTTTAGGTAATTAGGGAATAAACACCCTATTTAAATAAGGTGGGGCCCATTGATGTTTGAGCAGTGAAGTGGGTGACTTTCTGCGTGAGGAGCGGTGTACCTGGAGAACTCCCAGGGACTCGTGGGAGAGGCTGACGTTGGTGACCGTGATGGGGAGGGGGAAGGTGTTGGTCAGCCACAGCTCCGTGGGGTTCCACCCCCTATGCCTCTGTCTCACCTGGAGCAGGCTGGACATGTCCAAGCCCGAGCCACTGGGGAGAGGATAAAGACGTGTTGAAGAACCCCAGAGGCATGGCAGCACTGACAATGCACTTAAGACAACGTCCCAGATGATAATTCCATAATCTATGGGCCGGCTGTTCCAACAGCTAGGTCCTGCGGTGGAAATGGTCGAGCCGAGCTCAGTGGGCTGAAACGGAGGTGGCTGTACCTCTGTGACGTATGGAGGCCGGGGAAGGTGTTGGCCGTGTGGTTCCCCCAAACGTGAAGGCCTATATGACTGAAGCACGTCCTCTGCTGACCCGGCGATGGCCCTGGGGAGGACAAAGGGTCAGGGTTACCTCGACGACACACCGCCGGTCAGATGAGGACAAGAGGATGTGGACGCATTAGGACCATGGCGCACCACTGACCTCTGCAGGCCAAGTTGGCCACTTGTGTGAAGTTCCTGGCCTCCGCTCGAAGAGAGAGCTGGCTGAAGTGCAGAGAGGCCTCCACTTTGGACACCACTTGCATGTCCTGGGACACAAACACAAACGGCGTTGTCCGTTTAGGACACCCCTAACGTAGGGCCAGTGCTGGCCAGCCACGGCGTCGAACAAGCGGAAAATATAAACAATTATTGGATGCATTTAATAGACTTGGGAAATTTACCTTCACATAAAGCTTCTTGCCACCAGAATTCAGCATGTAAACGCCTATTTTGGGCTCTCCTGTTGAAAGGGATGAACACGATCAGAGAGTATAAAGACACAGGCGTGCTGACGAACCCAACCCTGAACAGTAGCCACACCCTCACAGAAGCCCAGCCACTGCCTTAGCTGTGTGGTGTTGTTCTGCCTCAACGTGCCGGTTTGCAGTACTGCCTGCACACAGTAGATGCCCCTCCACCCACGCTCGTCTGGTCTGGACTGTCGGCAATGCGCTTGTGGTCAGTAACACAACAAACCTTAAAGCGTCGACTGGCGCGGAAAAGCAAACATGACCCAGGGAGGTTATGCAAACAGGACCGAACCCTTTCATGTCACCATTGAGATTGCTCTCGTGGTTCGACCCGGGTTAAAGACGTGGTAAAGGTTGAACTGTTCCCTCCACTCGCCAGTGGCCTGGTAAGAGTCAATCGATTGTGATGAGCTGCAGTATGCATCATAAACTCTTTCTACAGCGGCATTGCAGCAAAGGTGAAAATGCTGAGTTAACAGCCCCAGGCCAATTCCTTTGCCTTTCCATTTCCCTTCTTACCTTCTTGTTGCTTTTCATTCGGTGTGCTGCTCCTAGCAGCCCTCCCCCTCCGCACTGAGCATGCTCTGTACTATGCTTTTAGCCCTGCAGGCCAGTACTGCAGGCACGCCAGTGGTTAGGCATGAACCCACACATATGGTAATGTTGCGAACCTCCGACTCCTTTTACACGTTCACCAAACTACATGTAAAACTACTACTAATAATAATCCATAAAATCTAGAAAGAGCTTTTCAAAACACTCAAAGACGCTGTACAAAGTTTAAAGATTAAATAGATTAAATAGCGAACAAGTCGCTGGTCCATTGAAGTGCATACAATAACTCAAATATTTACACCTACGGAATATTTAGTCACCAATCACACCTGCCTGTTTCTGGACAGAAAAAAAGGACAGCTACATCATGCCATCCCCTTGAGACTGCCGAGAGCAAGCAAAGAAAATGGCTTGCACTGTGTTCAAGCATTTACCTCAAACCGGTCGCCCTTTGTATATTTAAGTCACAGGGATCTTTAGCATGCACGCAAAAAAGTATAACAGTTTGGTTGTGCTGGAAGTCGATTCATTTCAAGGGATGACTTTGTGATGGACCAGTCCCCTAGTGAATTTTCCGTTGCAATATTTCAACGGAAACATTGAATAATTAGAACTTTTGCGTTACATTGCAAAACTAAATGATAAAAAAGTGAAATTGCTAATGTATTCTTGTTATGTAAATGTAATGTCTCAACAGTGTAATAGTTTAGGTGACTAATATTTTAACCTTATAATATGAATACAAACCAATAAAAAAAAATATGTTTTGGGCTATACCCATTTGGATGCGCTGAAAACAGCCAAAATCACAAACTCCTCCATTGTTGTTTATCTTGCGTTGACTTTGGACAACACACACGTCGTAACGGGCGTGACATTGCGCAATTCCAGCGCAATTGACAAATTGTGAACAGGGCGTAACTGATAAGCAAATGTTGTGGCAATACAGGTCTAACATAAACATCTGAGTTGATCTGACCGCGGCCTGTGGCTCGCAACTGAATCTCTATCTATTTAGTTAAGAACTAACAGAGTTGCAAGGCGAAGGCCCACGCCGCCCACAGTCTGATGGGTGAGAGAGCAGCAGAGGTACCTACCCAGGGCTTGGTGGGGGCTGGCCAGGGCCACCAGCAGCACCAGGATGTGCTCCGTAATGTAAGGCTTGAGCTTGTCCAAGTCGGCGGGCCGCTCGGCGCGCTCCGACAGGCTGATCTGGAGACTGAGGTGCTCCTCGCTCCGCAGGCAGGACCCCTGGGAGGGGACAGGAAAGGCATACCAGTCACGCACCACAGGGGGGGGATTTAGAGAGAGACGGAGGGTGAGAGGGCAGCGGGGCATGGAAGGAGTGGTCGGTGAAGATAAAGGAAAGAGCACAAGAAATGAAAGTGGGGGGAAAAAAGGAGGATAATGGAGAGGAGGGTGGGGAAGTGGGATAAGGTGATAACGAACGGGACTAGTCCAGGGACGGTGCTGGCTGCCTGAGTTCACACGTACCCACGGTCAGTCATGGCTGGGCTGCGACGTGGCCCTGTCTTTGTCTTATCAGCTATCCGCCATTGAACAGCTGTATCTTGAAGCTGCAGGATCACTACTCGGGCCAGGGCAGAGCCTAGCACAAACCAGCCTCTGGGGGGGGATAGGGCGGGCGTCGAGCTGGACAGAGACGGCTTCCCTGGCTAGATGCCATTGGGATGCAGGCCTAGAATAACAAAGCTAACCCTCTTGTATACCCAGACCACTGCCGGACTTCCCCAAGCCTCATATCATCTAGGCCCAGTCATAATACTGTTTGGAGTTTTTCCCATGTTGAAGGATAAAAGTAAAAAAGGAAAAGAAAAAGCTTTAGTCCTCAATCCTTTTTCTGTCATCAATATCTTACAGATAAGAAGATACAACTCGTCTCTGCACGTCTGTGTTATAAAACGTCCCCCCTCTGCAACCCACAGTGTCATTTATCAGGCCAGCTCCAAGCAAACACCAGGACAAATAATGACTTCATTTAGTGCAATAATGATGATAGCGGTAGCTAGCCAGCCAGCATCTATTGCATCAGGCTCATTGTTCCACCTGCGCATGGGAAGCTCCGAGCCAATTACGGAGCCTCGAGAGGAAGCAATTAAAAGCCCAGCAAGAGGTCTCGTCCTCTGGGCTTTCTGGGAGGAAACTGTGCAGTCAGATGCCAAGAGTCAAGTGCTGCAGCCTGATAACAGCAGGGAGGGAGGGAGGGAGGGAGAGGTGATGGGAGAGATGGGCTGCGTGGAAAGTGGCCCGCAGGAAGTGTGATTCACTTGGCATCGCAGCTTAGTGACCGCTTTCCAAAGTCTAGATTCGTCAGTTAAGTCAAAGTCGTTTTTGGAAAAACTTAATGTACCGTGGCATTTAAAGTGTCACCAACAATACGTTTATAGTATCCTAAAACCACACCTATTTGGATCGACACTTTATGAATAGTCTCAACAGCCAAATTCAACAGCCTAGCGACCGGTGGATCACAAATGATTAATGATGAATTACCTGAGGGCTGTTGAGCCAACTCTGGGGCAGGCTGCACTGAAGCAGTAGACCCAGTATGGTGATGTTTGAAGCATCTTCCTGTGGAGGAGGAGGAGGAGGAGGAGGGGGCAGGAGAATACATAGTTAGACAAAGCAGTGTGAAATAGTGATGACTGATGAAACTGAATGATGCTACCACCATTCCACTGGCCTCAACTCAAATGGACATTGCCTAGGCGGTTAACAGGGCAGAAGAATACAGGGAGTCGACAGATCCGTGCCGAGGGTTTTGAGCACTGGCGAGTAGGCCGGACCTTTGGTTTGATAAGCCGCATTAAGGGGTTCAGCTAGGAATATACAGCGAGTTGATTAATATCAAAAGTGCTGCACTGAAGGCTGCAATGCCATGCAACCGTGATCTCATCGAGAGAGAGAGAGAGAGAGAGAGAGAGAGAGAGAGAGAACAATAGCAACAACAACCAAATCAAATGTTGAGCCAGAGACAGGGCCACATGCTCACACAGCGGTGGGCACAGCCCGAGAGAATGAGATGGGCCTGTTTAATTTGAATCTTGCTGCTAAATCTGTCACTATAAATAAGCCTGCTTAAATGTACATCCGGCGGTATGTCACCGACCAAAACCCACAACAAAAACAAAGAAAGTTTCCCTTACACAAAAATATACAGCGAAAAAAAATCAAGAAAAAAATAAAGTCTACGCAAGTTATGACGACAACCAGTCAGATGTTGGATCACGAAAAACTACAACTACATTGTAACAAGCCTTACAAGTAACCCGGCCTTGACATTGTGCAACTGCACCGTGGTGCAACAGGTGGTTATGAGTCCACTATACGGCCTCCTAGCGTCACATGAGAAGCGTGGCGAACGCTGTAAAGTGGCTCCCTCGCTCTCCCATGCTGTGATGTGTATTGAGCCACCCCTACGAGAGAGGAGCAGTGGCGACGCCGGCCTCGCTGAGAGGCAGAAGTGTTGTTGCGCTTGCTTGCTCTAAACGGCCGTCCCATTTCCTGTTGCAGGGGCAGGCGCTTTGAGAGAATGAGAGTCTCACATACATACTCTCGCTCGCTCTCATCATCCTTGTTTGTTTTTGAAAGTGGGTGCCAGTGCGCATACTAGCGTGCCCGCTTGCATAACCGCAGGATGTGCGTGCGCAGGCAAGAGTGTTTCAAGAATGTGTGTGTGTGTGTGTGTGTGTGTGTAGATAATGCTTAAAAAGCTGACGCACACCTGGTATGTTTTTCTACCAATGCTACAAGTCATACATATCCATTACAAATGTGTGCGTGTGTGTTTGTGTGTACACACGGACGTGTTTATGTGTCGGCTTATCTACCGATCATGTCTGGCAGGATGGCCGGCTGCTGGGGGATCGGATGTCACCCGCTGCCCCAAGGCCTATCCTACAGAGGTAGGGAGAGAGACAGAGAGAGAGATAGAGGACTTGGGCACATACCTGAGTTTGGGTCAGCTTAATGCTCTGGATGTGGGGGAATATTAGCAGGCTGTCCTTCTTGGGGAACCCCTTTAAGGAGCTCCGCTGGACACCCACGCCAAGTACCTGCAGAGGGCACACCACAATTTAGAGGGAACTCTCCAACATGAGCACACATGACCCTGACTCAACGACACTGTAGCTCGACGGCCCCTCACACTGTGGCAGTGAACGCGGGTAACCCAGGGCGATGTAAAGCACTAACCGCTCAAGACAGGCCTACACTCTCCTCTGACATTTGGATCTGTGACTTAACATGGTGCACTGAACAAACAAAAGGAACTTAAAAAGGTTTTCCCAGGGAACTGGGTGATCCACTACCAGTGTCTCGCATGACTTCCCGACACCTGATCAGGAGGCACGGGTCCACGGCCTGCGGCCGCGGGTCAGGAGGCCCCGCGTCTCATGGGACTGACCTGGTATGACAGCACCCCGTGGGCCGACGTGTTCAGAAAGAGGGAGTTTGCCACGCCGCCCTCTTCGGACGGGAGGAAGACGAGCTTAAAGGAGGCCTTCCCCCGGGGCGGGATCACCTGGAGACGGAGGGAGGAGAGGGTCGCTGGGTCACCAAACAGTTTACGGAGGTGGTCAATGGGACACGGCTTTAGCGTGGGAGAGAGCAGGTGGGACGCAGAGAAAAGGAAAGTCGAAAGTAAAGAGCAGACAAAAAAACATTCTGATTTACAGAGAGCGAGAGAGAGTGCGAGAGAGAGAGAACCGAGCAGCAGAGGAGAGGGGAACCAAGCCAGGGCCCGTTCACAGAGACTTACCCTCCTGTGGAAGGCAGGCATGTGAAAATGTCTGCTGGACGTAAACATTGATAGCAGGGTGACTGGGAGCTCCTGACTGGGGTTGTGTATGTATATGGTTTCAGCTCTTGGCAGCCCCAGCGGCCTACAGAGATAGGGGGCAGACGAGGCGTGCATCACAAATAAGCAACCCCCTTTCCTGGGCTCTTCCCACACAGGCAGTGGATAACGGTCATTTGAATTTCTAGCAACAATCATTGCTTTAGTATTGAATGTTACACCCCGCTCTGCATTTGTCTTCACAAAATGTAAATGAAATCATTAAAGTGGAACACAAAGTGTGATGCACCCATGTTATTATTTTGTATTATTTTTAATCAAATGCTTCACAAACATGTCCAAAAATTGTAAAGTACAAATCTACATGCTCCACTAAACTGAAATACATAGTGGGTATTTTTGTTTTCAAATTTAGTTTGATTCTGATTTCAACTCGACCAACACTGAAATACAATCCTCTCATCTAAATTGCTTTCCACTTTGTGAGGCTTTAAACCTGACAAACGTCAAAGCTAAGCCCATCATTGATGAACATAACAACAACAAAGACATTGGGAGAAATGCAATCAAACAAAAACACACCAGAAGCCGCGTCGAGCTAAAATGCAATCTCGGTACAATCTCAGTCCTCTCCATAATTGGAGGGCTGTCGAGGAGCTAGTCGGAGGTAATTGCTCTGCGATTTGATGATGTGCTCTTGGCATCTTGGGCGCCATTAAGGGCCTCCCTCGCCTAATCTTCCACAGACTCATCACGAACATAAACGGTGTCTCAGAATAGAACGCCACAAACGCAGCTGAAAACCCAGAGCGAATCCTGACGTTTTCTAAACGAACGTCTCACACGGGCTGGTCTGAATGGGCTGAGGTCCAGAGGTCAGGAATCAAGAGCTGATTAGCAGTCCATCTGGAAGCCCCCCGCCCAGCACACCACACCACCCCGATTCAGTCAGGCTGATCACCTCTCCGAATCATTGTGATCAGAAAAGTCAATGAGACCACGGCACTTGGGGGAAACGCGGTGATAAGGTATGATAATATTTAGTTGTCGTGGTTTAAAATATCACCCAGGGGGACACAGACGAGTGCATCGCTTTTCATAACTATAAGTAAGAAATTCACAGAGGAAGCCGTTCTTTGAAAGACAATACCACAACGTACTGAAGGTTCACGTGGGGATTGCACTGTACAACACCCCACTGTAACAATTGCCCTCTAACACAGCAGACATAATCTCATCCAAGCCAGTGCATGACCTCGAAAAATGACTTCTCCCCCTTTTTTCAATAAGACAAGAGTCGTTTGAACAAATGCAGCTAGTGCAAACGCCCCTTGGACTGTCAATGTAGCGCCAGTGGAGATCATCCGATCAACCGCAGCATAACAAAGGAAGCGAGGCGCTATAAAAAGGCCTCAGGTGACCTTTCGTTGCGTGGGCTGGAAGCTCTGCCCTCAGCCGTCGCACTGCTCTCGCCTGGCGCTCGTCTGTCGCTTTCTGTCGCTCGTCTGTCGCTTTCTGTCGCTCGTCTGTCGCGCGGTCGAAAAGGAGCAGACATCACTGCCACGTTCGAACAGAAACGCGCCTTGAACTAGGCTAACAGACGGAGAACACGGCACAATCACACACTTCAAACGACATCATGCAGTACCGGTATATACGTGAAATGGTTTTTATTGTGTAGTCGAGTTATACAAGTAAAAAAACTATTGAAATAAAACAGTTCCAAACAAATTGTCTTACAACTACGGCTGTGTGAGGGTTGTACAAGCGGAGACCTAAGTTCCATCTGACAATGAGTGACATCGCTACGTGTCCACGGCTCCGTCCACACTGCAGTGACCTGTGTGAAATAACAACCCTGTCATGGTCAGCAGAGGGGTAGTGTGTTTGACAAGGACAGACAGTCACCAATGTGGAGCACGAGGACGCGGAGCTGGCTGGTAACAACCCCTGATGCAATTAGGAAATCCCAGTCAATAGGGGCTTGTTTGTGCATGCCTGCCTCTCTCAGACACAGGGCCATCGAAATCCAGTTGCATAACCAACGCGACATGACGACGATGCAGGCCGACTGGCCAACCGTGGCGGAGGATGGAACACAACGTCGCCCAAGCATTCCCCGACGTATACGTTCGTCATAGAAATCAACTCGACCAATAGGTCCCAACACTTCCGAGCCGAACCTTTCGTGCAAAACAAAAGTTCCTCGGTAAGTAAATAAAGAAGTCATAGAAATATGAGTGGTGTGTTTGTTTTTGCTTCAAATAGTGGCGCTCCAGACTGCAGTCCAAGCACAACAAGGCATGTGCTATTCTGGGCGTTTTGGGAGCACAGAAGCAAACAGCGGAGCTCTTAACCTTTTTTATTTTTTTTCGCTTGGGCTGACCCTCCTTGCTCTGCCTGACGCTGATGGGGGAAAGACTGCCTTATTAGGTCGTTCCCTGTCTGTTCCTCAGACTTCTACGGGGAATGTTTGGAGAGTCCTCTCCCTTTCCGCGGCTTTCATCGCTGTGACAGTCGATCGCTATGGAGATGCCTCTGTGGCCTCTTTGTGACACTAGCCAGGACGCAGGTTAAATAAAGGCTGTGGATATATGGCGTTCATAGTACACAAACAATTTTCCACATCAATCCAAGAGCTTTGGGGGTTGCAATGTGAAGTACATTATTTTCTTTGAGCTATAGATCAGGCATGTTGAATCTAAGTGTTTAAAACTCTCAAACAGAGGCTTCCAGAGAGTCTATACATCAGCTTGTGTTTAGGAAACTTTTCAAAAGACCAGGAAGTGAGAGACCACTTACTGTGTCCCGAAATCCAGGGCTGGGGGCTGAAACCAAAGCGGTCTCCCATCCTCCTGTGTAAACGGAGACGAGCTGAAGGAAATTAGAGAAAATATACATTTAACCATATAGTCAGTTACATTCAAGTGTGAGAAAAGTTCCAAAAACAAACGGACTTGACCGTTCCGGTCCCTCCTTCCACCTGAAAACAACTGACACAGGCGCAGAATACAATACCCACATTAAACTAACTCTGAAATGCTTACTGTCATGTGCAACAGTATAAAAAAATAAAGCAATAAGGAAGGATCATGAGGTCGTTTTAAAACTTTTACATGCACATTAAAGTGAAACAGCACGACGACAAAGAGGTTACTTGGTGTCAGAGGTGAACTAATGGAGGCCGTGGTTGAAACTTTGTTTCATAGGCCATGGGGTTGTAGCAGCATCATTTTTTTTTAAAGGGCTCCCCGTACTTTGGGAAACCCGGGTCTGATCATTTCCTTTCTAACCAGTGATTTACTCTTAATGAAGCAAACACTGTTAAATCATCTCAAAATAACAGCAATATGACCATGCAAAAGGTTTAACTGCAGGCAAGTGACATAAAATACAACATCAACGCCTATATCAACATTCCAGGGGAATGTAGTTGGTTAATATTAGGAAACAAACAACTGCCATCAAGCCCAAGTTACAGTTAGAACAGGAAACAGAGGGTTTGGAGCATTGATAAGACGACAAATGACTATTACCTTCTCACATACTATCTATTATCATCACAACGTTTCCATGGCTGTGTGTCTGATTGCGGTTGAGATTTGTGAGTCCCAAAGCTATCTTTTTACTATTATTGTTCCTATTAATGTCCTTTAAAAGCAAGTGGTGACTTGTTTGGTTTGTTGAAACAGGACCTGATATGAGACACAGTATCATTTCAGAGGAGGAACAAACAATGGCGCGTAATTATGGATGTGTGCATTCACAGGGAAATTGACAGGCAGTTCAAAATGTGCGTCCCAGCACACACGTCTTATATGCTGACAGGTCTGGTATGAAATCAGAAGAGGCCCCCTGCAGCTCCAGAGCTTTTTTTTTCATGGCGGCTGCCGGTGACGTCCTGTTCTAATGAGCTCTGTGACGGGGAACAGACACAGCAGGGAGGCAGCAGCTGCAGGGAGTATGTGTGTGTGTGTGTGTGTGTGTGTGTGTGTGTGTGTTTAGATGGAAACATAGTTTAGTCCTTTTGACCAGGGTTAATACAGCTGCTCACTCACTTAAAAAAAGAACAGGGCAGTTTCAAATTTAACATCCGACAATTAAAACCAACAGAGTTTAATCACTGTTATTCCTTCAATTCAGAAGCCAGGTCCGGCAGCTAGCTAGCAGGCCCCCTTTGGAAATCCCTCCATTGCTTATGCCTTCGGGCCAAGACACATTGAGAAGCTGGTTTTCCACAAGCTGGGAAAGACCACCTGCTGGATGGCAGAGGGGAGTCAGTAGCTAGTCGGTTTCATCTCTGTCAACACACACTGTCAATGGCTCGTCTCTGCTTTCAACAGCTGGTGTCTCTGGTCTGTAAGACTCATACACCCCTAAGGGGGAGATCGCAAGAGAAAGGGAGGGAGGGAGGGAGGGAGGGAGAGAGATGAAGGCTCAGAGGGGGCAAAAATGTTGAAAAGGAGCTGGCGGCCTTACTACAGAGCCCTAACAGGAGTGTTCAAAATCCAGTAGGGCAATACGTCAGCAGATCAGCCTCTGCCTGTTTGTTGTACTCTGCTTCATGTCCTGCTGAATTGACTCATAAGGACAAGCTGTTCCCTTTTCATTTCTCTTCTGTTCTCTGCTGTCCCATATCGACTCAAACATAATAGATCTCTTGCCTTAATAAAGATGGCGGCTCTGTCTGCCTTAAGGGTTACTGGTCGTTTACGGGACGCCAAGAACAAAATCTATATTTTTGTTGATAATCTGATGAAGGACAAATGCTCATAAGATACATTCTGAGCTTTAAAACTAAGATAATCAAAAGTCAAATATTTTCAATCGAAATCCCTCCCCTCCCCTCCCCTGCCTGGACCCATACTTAAATGCGGCCCTTCACTGGCAGACCCCGCTATCTGTTCACAGAGGGTAAGGGAGCATGTGAATACATTGAGCTGGGAGTGATTATTCACCTTATTATCAGCTCTTCATTGTAGTCAGTGGCAGCAAAGTGCCAAAGCCACTTATAAAATTCTAGGGCTGGCGTCGCCAGGCAAGCTAGCAAGCAGCAACACTGGCCTGCAACTGTCGGTTGGAGTATAAAAATATAATATGGGGAGCGGCGGCTGAATGGGGACCAGAAACAGAGTTCACACCCTGGTCACAGTATTGGGGCTTGGAGACAATGGAGGAATCTAGACTACGATGAGTTTGTATCGACAATGCTATGCAATTGAGCTCAGAGTGCAACCGACTACCAGTCATAAGTTTGGACAAACTTTCCCATTCACTTGAGTGTGTGGAACAGGCTTTGTTTTGCTCTGGTTAACTCCCTAAACAATGTTGCACAGTGTAGCCCAATGCAGTTCATTTTGCAACCCTGAGAGAAGAAACAATATGGCACATGTTTAAGGGAAGGCTTTATTCCTGGGAATGCTTCTTTTAGGTTTTGGATCAACTGAAGATAGGTACAAGAGTATAACATTTGAATTGCTAAGCTGTTGCTTTAAGTGGCTGTGTCTGGTTCCTTTATTACAAAATAGTAGATGTCAAACAAATGAATACCATTGATTTAAATAAAACTTTAAATCTATCATTTTAATGCAAGAATTCTAAATGACTGTATCCAGTATTACAGAAATTACAAAATAACTTTTTGCTTAAACAAATAAAATACTTTTCAATGTCTCGAAAGCACACTAATTGAACCCTTCAAGAGACTATGATGGCCAAAACATTTATATTTCCCTTTAAGATAAAAATAGGAAGTTGATAGTGACAGTGAAAATTGCAGAAGCCACTCCTTCAACCAGTTCCTCTCAGTTTGGGTATGAGTGCTGAAATGCCCCTGTTCTCCTGGCCTAGCTTAGCTACAGCCATTAGAGGGACACGGCTAGTTTACAGGAAAGCCTCAAGATTACTGTGTAGTCCTGCTGCTAATGTCTTCGCCTCATAATGACAGATAGTTCACGCTGTTACAGGTAGTATTGTATGTAAAACATTCCACTGGAATCATGCAAAAACTATAGTTTACAGCTATTTGGTTGAGAGGAGGATTAGGTTCAATTGGGAAGGGAACTAAAATATTTGGAGTGTATTACCACTTCACCATGTTACACTACAATGAAGCAGTAAAGAAATATAGATGTATAAAGCGCCTTTCAAAAAAGTTACAAGGTGCAGTACAACGTTAAGGTTTAAACATATACAATTTAAGATGACATGACAGATGGCTGGACAGCCTGCTAATAATATAATATATTGTTGCTTGTGTTCTTTGACTTTCGGTTTCGAGGCTCACAATGACAAACCTGCAAGGAAAGGTAGCTTTGGCATTAGCACAGCATGCTAGCTAATTAGAGGAGCAGAGAAAAGAACAAGAGAAAGAGACAAGCCTATACTTAGAAACTACCCTACCTTCAGTAAAACAACGCTTCGATTATTAGTGCTGTGTTGTTAATAGTATGAGAGTCCGTGCTGGCAAATAAAGAATTGGCCTCAGCTACTGTGTGGTGATATTATTCTAAGAAGCCACACATTGCTGTCTCCAAAACACTGCACAAGTGACATTACTTTGACAAAACACTGTATGTCATGACCATGATCTTTAAAAAATTACGCATTCTATGACAAGCGGTAGTACTTGCAAAAACTAAATAAACGGACACAATAACAATAGAAAAACAAACAATGCACACATGCTGTTGATGCACGTAATAAAATACAAATCTATATTGTATCGAGGGAGCACAAAGGTTTGAGTGTTTGATATCGTTTCCCTACCACATAACCTATCCTTTCCTCCTGATTATTTTTCTTTATCCTCCTCAAGTGGCACTCAGGTAGGCCTTAGCCTTCATCAGACACTATTAACAGAAACCCTATTGGTCACAGTTAAGGAGCTATGCAGAGTCATAGGCAAATTTTTCTGTCAAAGAAGACGGCCATGTCCACCCGCAGTGTGTCGCTTTACTCATTGACCCACACTGGTTGATGTGACATTTTGAAATGGCTTTTATGAATGGATCAAAGTCCTGTACAGCCAGCTGAGAAATACCCACAGATTCGCTATTGAATACAATTGACCCAACAATTCTTTATTTATATTACACAGCCCTAATCTTTCATTTAAGCAGCAAAATACTGTAGTAGTAGGCTAGTGTGAAGTACATAATCTAATTTCCACAGCAACAAGGCCTAATATTTTTTAATGCCGGCTCTAGTTCAATAGGTGGATGTACAATGTTGCGTGTTGCCAGCTTTGTCTTTGTCTATATTTGAATTTGGAATTGGGTGCCTCAGAGCACTACAAATCTTTGTCCAGTGTGTTTATTTGTTGTAAGCCTTTGTTACGTGGAGGTTGACTGGGGGTGTGCTTGTGCCAATTCTACTGCATCTGTGAGGTCTGTGCCTATGAGCGGTTGTCAAACATGGTGTTAGGCACTCATAGGGTCCCAAATATTGGTGTGTCTGTACTGGCCAGTCCATAGCAAACGCCAGGAAAAGGCTAGACACCAATATGGTTCCCCTGCCTGAACAGGTTTTCAATATGGCTTGTCATGCAGCAACGGCCTTGAGACACTTGATCCTTTTTTCATGCCTTAACAACCCATTTTGATCACCTTTGCAGTTGGTTATCATTTTTACAAACTTGCATGTCGGACAAGCCTGTCAGTAAATCAAGGTAATTAAAGCACAAAATTAGTTGATTGCAAAGCTCGTTTGATAGTTGGGGCTGGAACAATTTATAAAGGTTTGAAGCTGCCATTCTAAAATGGTCACCCTTTCAGGACTTTTAAGATGACATAGCGACAGAAAAGATCACTGAATAGATACAGGTTTTCAAAAGGTATACAGGTAAAACACACTATTTGTGCCAATGTATTACACAATCATATGTGAATTACTGTTGCTAATCAGTCATCTGCCATCAGTACATTTGAATTACACCTATGGTAATAATGTGTCTGCTTGAGGTCAAAGGGTAAAATTATTATAATGAAAGTAAGACATGAGAAAAAGGTCATTGGCCCTGGAATCCCTCCATATCTCAAACTGGGCTCTGTTCTTTAGGGGTGGAGATAGCGATGACACCCCAGCCAAGAGGCTGATAACCCAGGCATGAGAGGCCTCAAAGCCCCGTGGTCTGGAGATCCAGTGAATCGGCTCTGTCAAAAACGAAGTTTCCTCTCACCTCCCTCCTGGGTCTCCCTGCTAATCTATCTACACAGGTTGCGGAGACACTATGGCGCTTTCACAGTCTCTTACTTTCTGTCACACCACTTAGTGGAAGCTGATGCTAACCAGCAACAGCAGCAGTACGGATGGTGTCACGTTGGGGCAGGATAAAAAAAATGACCGGAGAGAAGTTAATATAATATGCTGAGTCACAGACAGAGACGTTAAAAAAGTATTTTCTCTTTGACTAGGCCTTTATTTTTAGCATACATGGCGGCCTACACGTGCAGCAATCAATCCTCAATAACCTACAGCCTCCGGAGTTTTTGTTACAGCTATATTGAATGCCGCTTGGCCAAAAGGTTAGAGTTTCTCTTGCAATAAAGTCAGTAACTTAATGTATCCGTGATACAAAGCCACACCAAATGTTTAGTCTTTAAAAAAGTGTGTATCTAGTTCACCTCAAAGATGTATTTCATTTGTGTATGTTTATTGTGCGGTAAACGCTTGGTTACATTAAAATAGGAAAACATAAATTCAAAAGCCGTAGATGTGAGGCTGAAACCATTGAGGATAGGTGTTGCTTCTGTGGACACCGCAATCCCATGGCCACACATTAGAATACATAGGCCAATCTCAAAAAGCAAACTCAAGAAAGTGCAGCATAGACAATCTACTTGCACCGATAAGAGTGCCAATACACTGAATGCCTAAAGATGCACATTTGTGAATAGTTTGTGGGAAGTTGGTACAGGTTAAAGTAGATGTTGTTAAATTTGGAAGTATAATACACTGGTGATACTCACAATTGTGAAGTTTTCAAACTTGTTCTAGACTTTATTAGAGACATTACTGGAAGGCATAAAACTGTCCTGGTAATAAACTCAATGCTGATTTATGAAATGCTGTAAAACTGATTTTATAAATTATAGTGTATGAATATTATTTTTTTAGACTAATAAGAAAAATAACTGTTTTAAGAGATGCGATGATTGATCATTTATTTGCTGAGATCATAAAAAAAAGTTTTACCTTAGAATAGGTGCAAATTCTCTCATCATTGGTTGACTCGAGTCAATATAATACCAATGGGAATTGCTTGAAAGTATTTTGGCTTTAGATATTACATTAACTTTAGATACTCAATAAACAGTCAAAAAGACTTGTGGAACGGTTTGTAAGAACGGTTTGGATGTTCATGAGAGTCTTGGTTTAACAGAGCAATTTACAATGTAAATATGTATTTAAACTCAAAGAACCTTGAATTTACATATTCATTACAGCTACATTGTCTAGCGTTTTCATTTGGGAAAAGTGTGTTCTACACAAAAAAATGTACAACCTAAGAGACCTCCCCTCCATTTTCTTTTAAGGAGTACTAAAATTAGACTGGAATTTAGTACTGTGCCCCTCTCGCTCTTTTTCCTCAACGCACCCCCTACCTACAATTACAAACATAAACAAAACAGGTTTCTTGTAGGGAGAAAACAGATATCCTGTAAAGGATCTACTAAAGGCCATCTGCCTTAAAACACTTAGGACGAGGGATACATTTATTATAAATATATTATTCATACCAAGCAAACAGAAGAAAAATGTTTATCCCAAGTCCAAATTTTATCATTAGGCTAATATGAGCATATTTCTACCATAAAACCGCACAAAACAAATTCAACACATGCCGCAAATACAAAATACATATTTTCTGGTCATAGCTTATTAGGCTCACTGCTATCCAATGCTAATTCTGTTTGCAGATTGTCAAATACTTGTAGTGTGAATAAGCAAGCCTATTGAATTGGGCTAAACAAAAGTTATGAGAAGAATATAGTACACCATTGCATACATGTTCTTGTGAGCAAACATAACAATAACAACAACAAAAAATACCTTTCTTTTAGTGGAAGACCATCTTTTCTTCGCTCTTCCTCCCCCTAAAACAAAGGCAGACAACATTAAACTTATACAGAACAGGTCAAGGCAAAGTTCTTGATCAAAACAGTCACCATAAATAGATAATGGTAATGATGTTGTGAGTAAATAAGAACATTGACAGCTCTCTGAAAACTTTCAAATGGGAACCTTGTCTCATACACATTTGCACATCATTTGTGCTACCATAATACCTCGCCTCACACTACTACAAAAGGTACTAGGAAGATGATAGAAGTACATCTTGTTTGTTATACATGATACAGGTAAACCTCTACTATAGAACAGTGAGCTTGTGGTTTCATGATAAGCTTAACATTGAAAAGCAACTTTATGCCATTATACCTTTAAACTACAAATATAGACATTATTTTACAAATTCATGTAGAGGTGGAATACAGAGAGTTTGACACATACCAGAGGGAGTAATGTAATGGACAGCATGTTACAACAAATGTGTAACCTATATGAACTGTGTAATGCCAGCAATGTAAACCAACCAGTTGGCCGCTCAAGATGTCATGCGCGTAGCATAGCAAAACAAAGACAATATTTTCAACAGGGTAACAAAATCAACTGAGACAATTGAGTTCTCTCCAACAATCTCACCATCAGTCACACTTCATTAAAAAGATACGTATAAGCATAGCAAAACACTTTAGCCTGTTCACTGCAAAACATTACTTCCACACCTGAAAGTGACACCAACAAAACACAAGTTCAATATTTGAACTTGTGGTTCTAAGTGAGCACATTTACAGAGCAGAAGGTAAAACAATCACCTGTGTAAGTTATTTTAACAACTGGCGTCTCTAATGTAGGTGTAGTGTATAGCTACTATTCCCTTAACAACTCACTTCACATGCTATTGAATTGCCACAACAGATCACATGGCCTTGTGCAATTCAGTAATAGTAGTGCAATAGCCCAAATCATAAAAAATATGGAATACACATGATGCCATCAGGTTTATGGAAGTATATGGGCATTTACAGCGATACACCACTTTTGAGGTACTACTTAACTTGGCAGGTAAAATGATAGAATGTCTGGTGTGGGACAATTATTTCATTTATCATGAGTGTGAAGCGCACTCTTAACATATTAAAATAAAATGCACACCCTGCTATGTGAAATGCAAAAAAAGGATCCCTACCACACCTCTAGCCTGACACAGTAAGCAGGTGACTTCACTGACAGGTTATCAGTAAACAGCCATGTCTGGGTTCTCAGGATTACATAACTATGCAAACACTTACTTAAAGCAATATTCCAAAATGCAAAGCACAGAAAAGCAGATACCGAATTGAATATTAACCGGACCTGTTGATGTATGAACAGTATTGTATTATCCAACATTGTTGGATATATTTGATTTTTGGGCAGAAGTCATGATCAGAGTACTCGGACACCATGTACAGAACAAGAAACAAACCACATGGTAGTCTTTTATTCGAGCAGGTGGCTCACGGCAACATCTTCCCGCCGCCTGCAGACTATGCTCCGCTAAGAAATTAAATATTCTACACTCCTCATGACAGCAGCAACATGCTAGGCTCCTGGCTAAAATGATCATACCTACTATGTCATTGTTTAAAACCTTACTAGTGATACAATGTTGCGTATCCTCACATACGGTTTCTTAAAAATAATACAAAGGACACGTGCAGAATAGGAGCCAAAATCGTAAACAATGAACACTGTCGTCATCACAAAAAAAGTGCGTTTTATCAATAGCATGATGGATTGATATCTGTGAATAAGAGTGTTAAAAAAAAAAAAACACAACAAAATCAACATTCATCATTCGAATAATCTATATAAATGACGTTACCTGGTTTGGAACTAAAGGGTCTGCATCCTCTGGCTGCCAGACCTCTACCACGCTGTTGGGGATTTGACTCAGAGCTTGTTTGAGGCAAAATGAATGAGGTAACGTTAGACAGTAAGAGATAAATATGCTACCATTTATAATGTGGAATATATCGAAATATTTACGCGTCAGTTGAAAAAAAGTGCAAATGTAGAGTTATGTTTCAAATTTTACTATACTTGGATTAACACAAAATCTTGAGTGGCTGACAAAGACATCCCTTATTGACGTAGCAATAATACAGTCAGCTAGCCACACACAAGAAAAAGCTGTAACGTTAGCAATTTAAGCTAACGTTTCAATCAAGAATTATTATGTAGTAACCTAATAGTCTATTTCAATACACTGTATTAATATTAGATTGACAATGTGGTAAGCTTAGTAATGATAACATTACGTACAATTAGTCAAGTTAACGCATCTTTCAATAAGGGTTATGGTTAGCTATCTCAGCTAACCCACTCATCTAACAGGAAACAGTTTCCATTCTGAACAAAATGACTTGTGTTTGACAGGACAGGGGAGTATGATCAAATTAAAACGTAACGTGTGTTACCTTTATAATGTGTATTACATATTGAAAAATACAGTTTGTAAAATAAATATCCCGTTTATATTTCTGGTGACGAGTAACGTTAGTTATTTATTTTTCCATTGCGACTTGTCTTCGCTGTCAGCTCAAGCTATCAGCACGAACGGTTCAGTCTACATTTTCACAACGGGTGTGAATTTTCCTGGAGAACAAATGTCTACAAACCTTGTAACTGAGCGTCACCATGCTGCATGCATGGCATGAGCAGCTGTAGAATTCCGAGTAGTATATTAATCCACGTTTTCCTGTGACAGTGGCTGCCTTGTTGGAAGTCCCGTAGCCCCGCCATGCTGCCCTCACAACTAGCAGCCTGCCTCTTGTGTTTGTAAAGCTAGCTTTCTCTATTGCAAGCACCAATCCCTCCCTTTCGCTTCCCTCTGTCCGTTGTACTGTATGGGTAGAATGCGCACTTGGACAGACAAGCCGTTTGATTGGCTTGTGAGCTTGTGCAGCGCCCAGATCGTGCAGTTATATTATTTCCTAGCTGCAGCCGACGAACTATTGCCAGAACTATAGTATTTAGCCTTTAGGAAAGCGCAGTTACTAGTCCCCTAGCCATCAAGGTGGCTGGAAGACCTAGAACTATGGTCTTGTTTGTTTTTTTGGTCGGTGTACTGAAACGCTAGTGTGGAATACCACCTGTCATGACATCTGTTGAGTCATTATTCCACCCTGAGAAGAACAGTATCAAGCTGATGGTCTGAAATGTACCTCCATACTGTAATACATATTACAATTTAGTTTGCAATCGCTAATGCTTATGGCTAACGAGACAATAATATGGCATGTCTCGCAATTAATGCAGAGGGAATACCAAAGCATGAACACTTCATAGTTTAATGTCCATTGTGTACAAAATTGGGCGCAGCCAAGAATGTGAATTCAGGTCAAACTTAAGAATCACAGAGGACTGTAAGCAGGCTGGCACATGAGTATTGCACTCCAACTTCTCTGTGGGTGTGTCACACCACTTGAAGCTGACGGGAGCCATGATAGATCTTGTGTTTGTCAGTAGTGCTTGGGCAACCCTAGATATATTACACGTCCGTGTAGTATAACAACACTGTTCTGGCAACTGCTTATGAATTCATGCAGGGATACTTGCTAGATTTATTGTATGCTGAATATATTGTAAATGGAATGATATCACCTCAAGCAGCAGCACACCGCCATTAGTTTTATAACCCATCAACATTTAAAGTGTCAGACACCACTGATTTTCGACAACTTCAGGATCTCGGTTTTCATCCAAACAGGTGTCCGGAAAGTCCGCAAGTGAGCTTGTGTGTGTGTGTGTATGTGTGTGAGAGAGAGCGAGAGTGCAGTCAAAGGCTATCATAGCCATTCTATGGTTCCACATGAGCAGCATTTTTCACCTGCAAAGTCCCTGAGCCAAGCAAAATTGTCACAAAGGCATTGCGATATCTATAAGATCAATAAATCACCAAATGACATATGAAATATGTAATTGACATATGTAATTGAATCACTTATTAACATTACAATTCAAGTGACAGTCACAAGTGTATAGTGTTAGATTGAAAATTTTCTTTTTCTTTCACCACCAAGTATAGAAAAATATCTGTGCTTAGTCCATGTAGTCAAAGTCTTCAGGTATACCAAAGGCTTTGTCGATGCGACTGTTGTCAAAGCTGAACTTCCTCTTGGCCCATGATTTGATGGCAAATACGTTGTCTGAAAAGAAAAGAACAATTGAAACAAAACAACCTTAAACGTTGTAAAACATCTAACCGGTTCTCTAGCAATGTGATTCTAACCTATGCTGCAGTAAAGCCAAGAAGGATATATCAATACGTTAACATGTCTAATAAACGTCCAGGACCCATTGGGAATAAAACATCCGTGAAGAGTAACGTTCACTTACAACATCATGTTACAGCACCATTTAACAGCTGGGAGGTGTGAGAACTCTAGGGCATAAGTGAAAATCCATGAGAAGGACAGAGTGAAAAAGGAGAATATGTATGCTTGTGCATGTGTGTATGAGAGAGGCTTAGTATGCATGTACTTGTGTGCCTGTTGACTCGGTGTTAAGGAGCAACCCGATTATGGCTGGGGTTATCTGATGTAAGAGGATAGTGGGTATGTAAACACTAACCCTGCACCTCACTAAACACCACCTACCAGTCCCAAGCCCCCACAGGCCCTTCTTGTCACCATAATCACAAACAGGTCAGCGGTCTCCAAGGTTTCCATGGGGGTCATTTAGTCACTGAGAGTCTTACCGTGTGCGGGGTTACATAATGAGAAGTGCCAAGAGCTACAGTTATTGGTTGACGTAGGTCTATGAAAATACTCTTCGAACCCTGAGGTCGTTTCTGCTATTAATGTCTTCACATTAGCTTTGCTTCATAATATCTAGAAGTCAGATGTAATAAGTGTGTCTTGTTTTTGCTGTTGCTTTGTGCTAGGGACCATTCTGTTCCAATGTTTCCTTTCCTTTTTTGTTTGTGCACTGTTTGTTTTGTCTGTAGCATTGGGACTCGTCTAGCATTTTATTGTACACAAAGGTGTGCCAGCTGTATGTTTATGTATGCATATGGAGATATCGATCTACCTGTCCATCTGGATACAGCCTCTTTTGCTGTTACATTGGACCTTCCTGTAAGAAACAAGGTATGGTAAGTAAGTAGCTATTTACATGTACATATATCACAAAGCTACAACAAGCCTATATCTACAATTTTAAACTAAGATAACAAAATAAACGCTGATAAGATGAATTGTCTCGTGGAAAAGCCACCTGTACAAGGAACCACCTCTGCACACCCATCCCTTCAATCACATGGCAAGTGTAACTCTGTGTGCCACATTAAATCCTGTCTGAATAGACAAGCGGAAGGAAGATGAAAACTACCCTGTCAGCATAAGAGGGAAAGACCAGAGAATGAATGAAAGATAGTATCACTGGCCCTTTGTTGGGAGAAAGGTAGAGATTATGCCTGGTAATCAAAGGGAAAGAACGTAGCCACATTCCCCACACCAAATCAAAATGCTGATAGCAAATGCACTTGAATTTGTTTCATGATTTCAATGATTCAAATGAGATTTGCCTAGCTATACACTAACGTTAAGGAACATGGGCTTACTTGTCAAAAATGTTCCTCCCCAGCGCTTTCTGTCCACATTATGATGCCGGAGATCATGTCAAATTCATGGCTTTGACTCATTAGATTCATTAGGCATACCTTCCGTACTGACATCAATAGGGTGGACCGTTAACAAACAACCTCAAATAGAAGAACCAGTGCTTTCAAAGTCTCTCCTTTGCAGTGAATACCAGTGGCTAGTGCTAAAACTCTGGAAGGGAGATTCATTTACCAAAGCCTGGATTCTAGCAACGGCAAAAGAAAGGCACGTTCAGACAAGTGCAAACACGGATCAATGAAAAATGCTGACTAAGGAAGCTTGAAGAACTCAAATTCAGTTAAACGAACCTGACTTTTTTTTGCATGACAGCATTATTTGCATTTTAGTCTTGTCAGAACTGGCGAGACAAGTTTACATATTTTACGCATTATTAATTTCAAATATAATTTCTTACTAATACTAATAAATTTAAACTACTTAGACTAATACAATATGTTATTTGTCTTGCAAAACCTCGAACTTCAATAATGATCACAGAGTGAATAAGTGTATGCATAATCTGTGAACTCACTTGCCTCACGTTTTCCTCCTCGTCCCAAAAAACATGAACCATATTGTACTGTTCTACTACCATGCTTATTATCAGGTGCTCAAATATCCCTGAAATTCCCTGTGTTCACAGCTGTCCAATTGACAGGAATGAGACTGTCCCTTGAGAGCTAGGCTTTAAAGCACCCTATGGGTCTCGACTCCAAATCCCCCATTCAGACATTAGACACAACACAGTGTCCTATAACCAGAACAAACCTTCTGCAGCTCTGGGAATACAATTAGCAGTTCATAAGGGTACAGTACAGGAGATGGGTATCTGTGACAGGCCTGTAGACTGTGTGGGTTTGCTTTCACACGTGGTCTGCCTGGTATAGAAACAGCTGTTGTGAGAGAGAAGAAATATAAAAAATAAAAAAAGAAGATGAGACAAGACATACAAGAGAGAAACAGAATAAGTGATAAAGAAAAGTTAAGGTGAATTGGTAATTAATGTTAATTTGGCGAAAACCAACCGATTTCCATCAGAAACTATAAGCTTGAAAGACAATCTAGGAAGCGCCGACTTTTCCCGTATGACGTTTAGAGGTAGAGTCAGGTTTGTTTCGACAACATTGCTATTAAATACCCATTCCTGTTAGGAATAGGATAGGGGGCTCGAGAGATAACTGGGGTCTCTCTCTCTCTCTCTCTCTCATTTCATCTGTGGAATATGGGTGCGCCGCATGTATGTGTGTGTGATACGGTGCACGCTATTCGGCTTTCACGGCCCATCATTCAGGCTTAAGCAGAGCACACACATGGGTGAGGGACTGACATTTGGCTGTGGACTCCGCTTTCAACGCACGAAGGGGAGGCACCACCAGTGGCAACAGGGGGGGAATAGGCAACTGCCATAATTAGAAAACTACTCCGTGGACTTACCGCAAACATTCAAACAAAGGTTCAAAACAATTAGCAAGGACATGGCACAAAATGTCTAGGTACTTTTTTTTTTACATCAGCAGTACTCAAAAAACAAGTAGTAGAATGAGTTGTTTGTCTTGTTTGTCTCCCATCTTAAAAAATACCTGATTTGTATAGTGGCTTATCAAAACCCTTACAGTTGAGTTTTCTACTGTTTGTCTGGATTCGATGACAACACCTATGATAGAATTTCTACAGCTGGAACCAGGGCTGTTGACTGCTATTGTAGCAATAAAGCAATGCTTTTTATCTGGAGAGCTGAGTTTCAGGGGCTGAGTAACAGTCCAACCTGTTCATAAGATCAAACCCAATTGCAACAAAAAACTAAGTCTGAGCAGTGATGGTTTGGCTTTGTCAAAGAAATAGCGGCACCATAGGCAGACTTTTAACTACAACACAGTTGTAGTAGAGCAGTTACCAACAATGTACAAGTTGCATGACCACATGGCACAATCATAAATGCATGAAGGACACAACCATTGACAATCATCCAAGTTCACCCACGGCACCAATACAAACACGCAGAGACACTGGGGAATCGATGGTTGAGCCATTCACTGGTTGTGCCCATTCCACAGGAGGGGTGTGTAAAAATAAACAGTCCATAAATCAGCCGTGGCCGGTGGCCTTTCCTGCGCCTTGTTAAAGGCTGTTAATCCTGGCGTTGGGCTGGAGGCTGACCTTGGAGGTCGGACGGTGTGGTCTATGGCAACAAAAAACGCATGCACCCTCTGGTTTGGCAGGTTAATCAGTGAAGCTGCGAGACCAGGCCACAGAGCTGCTGCTGCTGCCTTGGGATAAAGACGTGACCACATCTTTGGAATGGCTTTAACAGGCATTCTCATTTTGTCTATGACCTACTTCCAGTTGGCATCGGCAAAGATATCTCAGGGTCCACTCTGGTTTGTTACTCAAAACCCTACGTCGCCTTTGAATTGGTCTGAACAGAGCAGTTATATTATGAATAAATAATATTCCTATAATAATATGATTCTGTGGCCAGCGTATTGAATGTGATTGGTGGCTATTCAAAAGATATTTGCACGGTATTATTCCACCGCCTGCCTTTGGTTCACAAGTTTCTGCACCGCTCTACACCAGTTTGGAAACTAAGAGACAATAACAGCTTTGTTAGCTACAAAAGCAACTCCTTCAAATGTTTTGAAGTGCCAGGTTGATTTCCAAAGCCACACTGAGGATTGGCTCAATAATATAAACTAAGGTGACCAATATAATTAGGACTAATGACACAAGAGCAAAGGAGAAAGAAGTTTAGATTTTATGACCTAATCGACGACAGCTGTGACCACCATCTGCTAAAGTGCATGTTTCGTTAATCAGGTGTCATTTGGATGTCAACGAGTTTCAAAATAAACGGTCCCTGACAAAGAAAAGTTCACTGGTGACGTAAATTGATCAAAATACCCGTGCCCAAAAGGTAGTACTATCTTTTAATGGACATAGATGCTAAAGACACTATGGTCAACAAAGACTCCTCAAAGACATGTAAAGAGTAGGGCTGCAACACCAGTGTCTCCAGACTCAGGTTTCCTTGACATCGCTGCCAAAGTTTGCAAGGACTTCAAGATGAGGTTTGATCTTTAGAGAAGTTGCTTAGTGTACTCACTCATCTCTTCAATGACTTCTGGGTCGCACTCCCTGTACTTGTCCAAATCAGCCTTCAGCTGGTTCCGCTGCTCTTTCAGAGTCTGCAACTCCTTCAACAGAGACGCTCGCTCATCCTACACAAAGATAATGTACATACACACAAAGATGATTATGTACACAAATATAACTGAAATTATATTGTTCAAGGGGAAAAAAGGGGTATTTTTGTCGATTCACATATTTGACCTTCAATGGCTTGATGAATTGTTGTTAATCTGTTTGGGTTAGTCAACATCATGTTTGCCTTGTGGGTGATAATGTACTTACAGTATCTTCACGTCCTACTTTTGCTTTGTCAACAGCTTGCTGTAAAGACATTTTCCGTTGCTTTGCTTCACAATGCTACATAAATAAAATAAATAATGCAATTAAAAAAACGTCTCTGTGAGCTTGAAATTCTTTTAATACTATACCCAAAAAACTGTCAATAATCACCAGCCAGCACAATAAAATTGGTGGAATCTATTTTTGTACTGAACTACTCTCACTACCATCCCTATGGCAACCACAGAGAAGAAAAAAAATAAAAAAATAGTTAAGAGAAGAATCTCTTAGAGAATCTTCTAAGAGAAGATTACAGTATTGTTTGCTTATGGGCAAACTTCATTAATCTTTTAGACAGATAAGACATCACAGCTTCACCACATTTCCTTTCCATCACACTCTGGGCATTTACCACCTTCACGTTTTTTGTCTGACTATTGCTGACCACAACTGGGTCATCGTGCATGGCGTGATGTCACTGCTAGGACCAAACACTTTTCTAAAAAGCAAAACTATCGCTTGTTTTTGTATTTTTTGTTAATCCCACGTGTATAAGATATGTCTCAACAACCTAGTGTTTTATTTATATTGCCAACATACTAATGTTGACACCAGACATTGACTCATAGACACAGGGTTCATTAAATAAGAATAGTGGTCTTAATCTAGTGCAAAGTGCATTCTTAGCAGCCTGGTTTAACATATAGAACCAAAGCTTTGTAGAAAGATAACATTGGGGACAGGATGTGTTGTGTCTGCGGGTTAGGAGTGTGCCTCAGATTACGCAGGCCATTTACACCCAAGGGAAACCTTTAAGACAACTTTACATCAATAAAGAGAGCTTGACACTTGACTAGACTGAACAATGAACCATGCACATAAATCAATTAGATCATTGTTAATATAAAGATCCATGATGCACTTCTCATATCCAAATAGAATCCAAGCGGATTAAGACCAAGCAATTTGCTTTGTTCATATATGGTTGTGGTTAGGTATGGGCCTTTCTTTAAGAGGAAGTCAAAAACGTTCACTCAGAAATGTTATGTGTTCCGTTTCTGGATTGCGTTTATGATCAACGGTTATTTTATCGCTTGAATCCCACAGTTCACCGTCTAGCTTAATGTTTTTTACCTGCTTGCTCAGCTCCTCTAGGCGGCACTTCCGTGCATGCAGGGCTTTGCTGGGGAAGGCCCAGTAGTAGTTGGAGGTGCCAACCCTCTCACTATCAACCATATTGTCATCCACCAAACTCTGGAGGACATCCTTCACCGACATAGGGGCTAAGAAGAGGAGGAAGGGCACACGGGTTAACCCGAAAGTATAATTTTAGGGCTTCATTCCTTTAAGCTGCGTTAGTTTACACACACATTGGAAACCCTACACAGAGTAACGTCTGTAGAGAGGCTTCTAGATTCCTAGCTGGTGTGGAATAAAATCAGCAGCCTCCTTGGTAAGAGTGGAATCTTTGGAGTCTTTCCTCTCTGTGTAGCGATGATGTACTTCACTCACCCGCACATATTCAGCGTTACTACACTGGTCTACAAACCTAGATTCAATTAGTCAGATCTTGTTGTTGACAGTTATTCTCTGGTAATGACTGACGCTGAATCAGCAGAAGCCTGAGTGTAACCGAAAAAGGCCTACATCTGGAGCATAGCTGCTGGTGTAACGTGATACACCCACCAGTTTCTCCACTGTGCCATCAGTGGAGCTCATCTGTTGTGTGTAGGGCTGGGAGGAGGGAGGGTGGTGAACAACAGGGATTCCCCCAAAAAAGGTTTAGATTTGACAAAAAAGACCAAAACTCTCCTGGGTTCCAAAGGCAAAAATAAAGTTGTCACCACAACAACACTAAAATGGGTTAATAGCATTTTTTAGCGGAGATCTAGACAACAAATAGGTTTTTATAACATGTCCAGGAATCCACTTGTTTGAGTTTTACTAGTTAGTAAATGACCAGGCCAGCTCATACCTTTTCCATGCACAGATTTTCCCACATGTTTTTTGTTTCCACCTCCCAGTTTTCACAGGTTACTACCTGCCCCACACCTCTCTCCTGAATCCACTCTTAGTTTTAGTTCCCATATAAATCCCCTTCTGTCACTTCCTTTTTGCTGCGGGTCTGTATATACCACAGAACCCCGAGCATCCCCTCCCCCATCTCTCAGTAAGGACATCGTGCCAGAGATGGGGTTCAAAACATGTGCTTTTAATCAGACTCTCAAGCAACCAGATCCAATTTCACCAAATGAATGTTATGTCCACTGTAAGAGGGGTCCCTTTTGGGCGCAACCCAACAGAGCACTGCACTGTTTCTTAGTGGGGCTAGGAACTGTAAAAGTGAAGTATGTGCACTTTTCACTTTATGTACGTGTGTATGTGTGTGTGTGTGTGTGTGTGTGTGCGTGTGGGCATCAACCACAGGCCAAAACTGAAACAAACTCCCCTCCATAGAGAAGCATGTCTGTTAAAACCGGATGGCACCACTTGATCAAACTTGTGTGGCTGAACGTTCGCTCCCCGTCCACATAGCAAGCCAACACAGAGGGAGCGTTGCAGCGTGAGGTAGCGACCTCGTAAACAGCCTCCATTATGCTTCTGTAAGACAGCAACAGGTAGCGGCCTGTTTTAGGGTGTGAGGAGTTTTGCATGTTCAGAGGAAGCGCAGTCGCCGTGACAACGTTGTTCGGTCGTTGTCCGTCATAAGCGGAGCGTCAGTAAGATCTGAAGAGGGAACAGCCTACTGGCGTGAGGTTCACGGAACTTGACACGGAACCGGCAACGTGTGTGTGTGTGTGTGTGTGTGTGTGTGTGTGTGAGTGTGTGTGTGTGTGTGTGTGTGTGTGTGTGTGTGTGTGTGCGTGTGTCCACTAGACAGTGAGAAGACCATGGGGCAACCCCACTTTGGGGCACGGAGTAAGACGCCATAGCTTCATGGGCTAATGAAAGGTCCGATTTATGACGGCAATATACAAACGGCCCATCAACTATGCAGCTGTTTTCTAACTCCACCTGCTGCCAACATATCGGGGGTGGGACAAAAACAATTAGCGAAAGTT
>JAVQJS010148490.1:0-14934 GCA_036024795.1 Galaxias rostratus | reverse complement strand
TTTCCTCTCTGACTCTCTATTGTATTTTAGTATATCACAAATAAATAATCGCTGTCTGTAATTTGTATAATTTGCATTGTTTACAAGATTGTTTTTGTATTAGCCAGATTTTGATTATACGATTTGCTTCCTGTTCAATACTGCATTCAATTCAAAACTCTCCTGCTGACCTTCAAATCTCTACACAATTTGGCCCCCACATATTATCTGTCCTTCTTCATGACTATACCCCTTCCCTTCGTTCGTCATCGTCTGGCCTTCTGACCATTTCCCCCTCATGATACAGCACTATTGGTGCCAGGGCTTTCAGCTGTTCTGCACCCATGCTCTGGAACTGCCTTCCCTCACTTCTCCATTATACTTCATGTCACAACTAAAAATAAATTCAAAATTGGCCTCCTTACTGTAATTTCTCCCTTGACCTGTGCCCAACTGTCTATGCTTGTTTATCAGTATTTTCACTAGTGTGCCATTTTGATTTCCATTGTGTCCTACCGTACACCCCATTTTCTTTGGTTACTACATTGCAGAATGTCCTTTAGTTGATATCTAATTGGAATTCACATTGTATGTATCAACTGTATCACATATTGTAAGGGGACCTTGAGGGTCTTGAAAGGTGCCCTCAAATTAAACGAATTCTTCTCCTTCTCCTTCTTCTTCTCCTTCTTCTTCTTCTTCTTCTTCTACTTCTTCTTCTTATTATTATTATTATTACTTTTAATCACAATAACAACATTATTTTTCGTTTAAGCAATATATATAATTCCAGATCGGAGAACTATGTCTATGTGGGGTGCAATTGTGCTTGTGAATTACTTTCCAGCACAGGAGGAGCTGCTGATGAACACATGGCTCTGATGTAATCACATGGAAAACATGTGTTCTTCCTGTTGATGCACTGAAGTGCTAGGGGCGCGACGCTTGATTGACTTGGGTCTGATGTCACGCTTCTTTGAATCACACCTCCATCCACAATATGCATGTCACGTGATGGACAACACCCTGTACCGGCCCCCTGGCTGACACAAGTGCCAGTTTCTCAGATCGTTCTGCGCATGAGCCGAACTTGACAGGGTCACAGACGAGGAAAACAATCAAGAAAGCCGGTTTGCTAACTCGATTGTTGAGCAGGCAGTCGGACGTCAGCTAGCTGTTTTTAGCCTTTTCCTTATAAGCGAAACTATTTTAAAAGAGGCAAAGAGGACTATGCTTATTCCAGTTTGAAGTTTTAAAATGGCACAAAAGGACACATTATTGCATCTATTTGCAGGGGGGTAAGTAACTTTAGATACGGATATATGTTATTGTAGTTATCGAACGTTTGTAGAGAACAATCGCTACAGCTGGCTATTCACTTCGGGGCCAAAAGTTAACTCTTAACGTTATTACTTTTAAACAATTTCAAATTTGAATTTCAAAAATTTCCCTCAACCTTTAACCTCACTCCTATATGTAAAATCTTTTTTATTACCTGTCGCTAGCTTAACAGTTAACCCTGAGTCAACATTTTATTCTCCAACACCTACTTAGCTGAAGGTTAACGTTAGCTAGCTAATGTTGGCTAGTACTCTTCTTGGAAGCGAAGTGAATAGTCAGCTAACGTCACGAAATTCATTTTGGTCGAATGTCAAATATTAGCTAAGTTAGCACAGGTTGACTTAGCATTTAGTTAATATACAATGGTGATTTTTGATAGCTTGAGGGCAACATCGCTAATTAATGGCTACGTTATCGACGCATGCTAACATTGTTAGCTTGTAGTATAATTTCACTTATAATTTATTGCTTGTTAGCTAGCTAGCAAGATACCATGGCTGTTGTGGCAAGTGTTGCGCAGTCTGAGTTTATATCCTGACCTTGGCTATGTTTTCTCAGTTTCGTTACATAACATCAAACGTGTAATACATTACTGAGCTAACTCGGTTTTTTAATCTTGGTAACTTTCTTAGATATGGCTAGTTCGTTAGATACTAACTCATCGCCACCTAATCATTTTGTGTTTGTCGCTATGTGGCCTGAAATGCACAGTCCATGGTGAGCCATTAGTAGCGTGGCTTGATGGTGTTCCAAAACGAAGTGAATGTTTAGCATCAGTTAAGGAGTTTTGATAATCTCACCTTGATTAGAAAATGTCTCGACCTACTTTGAATTACCTCGAAATAAGCAGTAAGCATTGGATCTAAATCATAATCTTATTAAATTTAGCTAGCAAATCAGTTATATATTTAAGATGCATATTCAGCACCTGCCCCTCTCCATCAGGGGTTTACTGAACACTCACTCAGTTGCTCATTCTTCATCATACACGAGAACCTCACTCAGATGCATGCCTGATGTTGTTGCAAGCAATTTATTTGTCCTTAGTGTCCATGCAATGAATTGACAGCTACAGCCAGCAAGTTACATCTGTAATTTAAAAGTCTTTTATGGAGGGGAGTGGTTCTGAGACGTCATTGCTCAGAGCGTCTTTGTGCATTAGGAAAAGCGCTATATAAATGTCATGAATTATTATTATTATTATTTTAAGCCTTCTGAAGGTGTTGTGTGTTCAAATTAACGAAACATCCGGTATGGAGGGTGCCCACTTGAAAACCCCAATGACCTATCTCCTCTCATCCCAAGTCCATTCTAAAATATTGTATTTTGAGATTCTCATCTTGGAATATGGCAATGGATATCATTACATCATATCTTGTTTGTAATGACATGTATTTCAATACAAACAGAAATAATTTCCCCTGAGGAAGCATAGCCAAATAGGTAGTGCCAGGTCCAGTCTTCTCTGTTCTGATTGCTAAAAAAGTAGCTGTTGTCTGATATTTCTTTGCACCTGAATTATAATGTATAGACTATATAAACTGTTAGATTAAAGGGGAATTATTGTTAAGGTGTATTCTTGAATTGTGTGGACCGAATACAGCTGTATGCCCACGGAAAAAGTCAAAGTATGGCCAATTATTGTGCGTCCATAAACACCTATTTCCACATTATATTCTTGTGATAACTTTTATAATTTTATTGTTTAGTAAACACAATTGTGTTTTGCTTATAAAATAGCCTAAGTGGCGTCGACTTTGAGAGAATTATTAGCTTCCTTGAACTGACACTATTAACTTCTGTAGGAGGTGATTTTGGTGATTCCTACTGTTTCATTGGTGGTAATTATTTTCCCTAATTATTGCAAAGAAGCTGCAGAATGCCTGTGGTCACTACATATCATATCTATACTCCAGGTGTGGGCATCTCCTAATGATTTGGGGATGCACATCCTTTTGCCAAAATTGTCAACTTTGTAGGAATCACGCCCAGTGGTAGACAACTATTTTATTGAATATCAAGACTTCAAGAGGACTGATCTAAACAGAGATTCATTTGTTTTTCTTTTCTTTTTTCATTCTCCCACAAGGTGCGAACTTTAGAAAGGTGTTGATAATACATTAATACAAAAGTTGCATATAGTAGCTTTAAGCAGATCAATGTAACCAGATATGATCTAGACATAGAGATTTTCTAATTGTCAAGTTGCAGAGTAGGAGAACATAAATTAAAAAAATTGCTTATTGCTGATTTGATGTTTCTCTTTTTTCTTAGATGTAGTGGCACGATAGGTGCCATTATGACTTGCCCGCTGGAGGTGCTCAAGACACGGCTACAGTCCTCGGGCTTGTCGCTCCGGCCGGTCTTTCAGGTCCACATGGGCACCCTGAGTGGCACTGGTGTCATTCGGCCGGGGACAGTTACCCCGGGGCTGTTGCAGGTCCTACGGTAAGGTGTATGGGTTTGTTCTGATTGTAATGCAGTGAGGCCCATACTCAGTTTTAGAGTTCCAAAATTGTTTGACTTAGTGTCTGCAGGTGATTGATGGGTGTGATTGCTAATCCCTAAGAATGGACATAGCTTAACATCAACGAATCTTAACATGTATCGGTGTTTTTGTGTGGGTATGTCAGTTGTAATAAATAGCAATAGGAATAGTAACCCAAGAAAGAATTTGCTAGAGACCTTCGAAGCCTCTTGCACGACTGTCATCTGAGATTATCACTCGTTTGAATTATCCTGTTTTACAAAAAGTGAGCATATTCTGAATGCATAATCAGGTTCTAATATGTTGCCTTTATTGGCTATACCAGCAAAGCAATCATCAATGTTCCCCACCAACAATAAATGCAAGATGAGATTCAGATCAAAACGTTTGTTTTGTTTTACAAATTGTTTTAACTACAAACCCAAAATAGGGAGGGAAACCTGTTTCGCAAGGAAGCTTACTTGCAAGCCATGGATACTTTATGAACACTTTACGGACACTTCTGGACACTTCATTTTTCATTCATGATACTGCATTTGGGACTAGAAAGCCTGGACAAAGCAAATTATCTTATGAGGTGCCCCTTTGTAATTGTTTCAACAAATGATAATTGTCTGGGTGGTGTATGTAGGGTTTAGATTGTTGTACAGGTTGACAAAAGGAAAGGAAGTTCTACCCATTATCCCCATTTCATCCACATATTTGTCTAGTATTGCCAGATCATAAATACATTAGAATTTGAATTAGAAATTCGATTTGCCATAGCATTTTTTGACAAATCACAAATGCTTGTCTTAAGACAGAGCTCCAAAGTGCCACCAGCTTGGTGATAAATGCCACAAAAAACTGTCCGTTGCCACTAAATGAAATTATTGTTGGCAGGACTGTTGCTTAAGGACTGTTTTTGAATGGACATTACAACAAAACGACTGATTTTTAGTTGATTGGTGTGCTATGTGAATTTAATTGTTGGATCTTAATACCGATTTAAAAATAAATCTGTTGATTTAATCTGAAATACCGCTGCCACCAGTATTTGTGCTGCTGCCACTAACTGAAAAACTTGGTGGTGACACTGCAGTGAAAAGTGGTAGTCTGCAGCCCTGCCTCAAGCAAATCAACTGAACATTTTGTCTCTGTTTTTCTAGGTCCATTTTAGAAAAAGAAGGACCAAGATCACTTTTCCGTGGCCTGGGGCCTAATCTTATTGGGGTGGCCCCGTCAAGGTACAGTTAAGAGAAACCGTGCGATATGCAATCAAATGTATTTTTGATGGGAAAGAAAGGTTTGCAACTTCACTCCGCACACTGTTTTGCAATAACAAAACATAAAAACAATATAAATATAAAGAGGAGCTCAAAATGCAAACTTGGGAAAAATACAATTATTTGATAAAACAATTACTTTATCCAAAACAACCGTTTCATAATTATTGGCACTCCTCATTACATAGTACTTAGTACATACTTCTACGTAGGTATTCAATTGGATGGAGGTTCTGCGATTGAGATGGACGTTGTAGAACATTGATTCTGTTGTCACATAATCCTTTGCCTTGTTGGAAAGTCCAGCTAAGGCCAAGTCTAATTATTCTGGCTGAAGCAACCAGATTGCCTGCCAAAATTGGCAGATACTGGGTGTAATTCATTATCCCATTGATCTTAACCAATGCACCTGGACCTCTTGAATTAAAACGCCATATTCACCCTATTTCATCTTTAGTATGAGGTACCTCTCCTTGAAGGCATCTCCGTTTTGATGTCGAACATGCCGATGCTTTGCTGTATCCGACCAATATGTTATATTTTGGTCTCATCTGACCAGAGTGCCTTCTTTAAATCATGTTTTGAATTACATTTGGCAAAATCCAAGCATTTTCATCTGTTATGAGGTCAGAAAAGGCTTTCTTCTTCCTACACTTCCAAATTGGCTGTGGTTGAAAGTGGTGTCAGGGTGCTTTTTGAATCTGAGGGATCCCAAGATGTTACCAAGGCCTGCAATTCTTTCACAGGGATTCTTGGGGATTGGGGGCAACATTTACATTTGTGTCCTCACTCTACCCCTAAGGTTTTCAACTGTACCATATCTTTTGAATTTCTTCCTCAGTGATATATTCAATAGTTTGTAATCTTCTTAAAGGCATTAGCAGTTATGAAGTTCTACAACCATCTGTCTCTTTTGAACTTCCACTGTTTTCTTCATGGTGTTGGATGTCAAAAGGATAATGCATACATGTAACCTGCCTTTTTTAAACCCGTGTGAAACAAAGTGATTTTCATCCATCCATTTCCCACCACTTATCCGGGGTGGGGCCACGGTCACAAGGGGTAGCCCTGTCGTTTTCCAACACCCACTGAAAATGCAGCACCCCCGCAGGAGTCCCTGGGGGACACAGTTGTAGGCCTTCTTCAATTCCACAATACATGTAGACTGGATAGGCAAACTCCAATGACACCCAATTTTATGTTTAAAATTGCTTTTCAGTATCCATTTGCAATGTTTTTAATTTAATGTTGGATGGTTTAAGTTAGCCCAGACTCATGGAACTGACCTTTTACT
Source organism: Galaxias rostratus (assembly GCA_036024795.1). Classification (NCBI taxonomy): domain Eukaryota; kingdom Metazoa; phylum Chordata; class Actinopteri; order Galaxiiformes; family Galaxiidae; genus Galaxias; species Galaxias rostratus. Next base: position 8,567 of record JAVQJS010148490.1, on the reverse strand, counting down.
GCTGCTAATAAGTGACTAGCTAATGGTTTAGACTTTGATCTCTGTTGTTGTCATATATCTTGAAAACTAGACTTTGTTTTGAGTGAATGCACTTTTGTAATACATACATGCATTCTTAGTCTCAGCCAGTGTTTACATATGACAAAATGCTACATTTCAAGGTTTATGAACAGTTGTAGTACATTCCTTGCTAAGCAGTCCCTCTATTGCATTGCAAAGTCTCTAAAGGTGTCATTGAAAGCCTAGGGGCATTTTTTAACCTAGTGCTTATTCAGCCCATTCTGTCACTGTGGCATTGACTGTTCCCGAAGCCTATCAGAGAAAGGGAACATTTTGACAAAGCATGGTGAAAGCAGTTTTGTTCCTAAGAGTTCCAGCAGGTGAATGTAATATTACATAAAAGTGCTGCAACAGTGAAACGCCTCTGTCATTATTCAGAATGCATTTTGATAAGAGTTTTTTGTTACCTTTCTGTGTACCCTTTCTTACAGAGCCATTTATTTTGCTGCCTACTCAAAGTCAAAAGAAACTTTCAATGGTGTGTTTGTCCCAAATAGTGGGGTGGTACACATGTCCTCAGCTGGCATTGCAGGTGAGATTTCTGAATTACATTTTATGTTTACCAATCACCCGCACAGAATTACAATTAATACCAAATTTAAGTTTCTTTATTATTATTTTTTCCTGAATATGTTTTAAGAAAAAATGTATACTGCAGTAGAGTGAATTTTAGCTTTTTGTTTTCTTTCAGCTTTTGTTACTAACTCCCTGATGAACCCCATTTGGATGGTCAAGACAAGAATGCAGTTGGAAAAAAAGTGAGTATTAGTGCAGTGAATTGATCACTGAAGCCATTTAGTTTAAGACATTAGGTCCAAATACTATTAGGATACTGTTTATTATATTTAGGTATACTTTACACATAATTTATGATCGATGCAGTTCTGCTGACGTCACCGAGCCTTTGACCGGGGCCATCTTGGTGACTTTTTCTTGTGTAGCACAGTTTAAATGATCTAGCATGTGACTGTCCATAAATATCCATGCTGCTGACGCACTCTAGTGCGCTGAGGGTAACAGTCTATATTTACATTGTCCAGCAAAGTGCAATAGTATTATGTGAGGTCAAAAGCAAGCATAATCTTGTTGAATTAAAATGTAATAACCCAGTGCCTAATTTGCTGTTGAAAATCATTGTTTTAACTTGTTAAGCCTTAGATCAATGTTGTTAAGACCAAGATTAATACAGTGAAATTAGTTTGAAAACTTAAAATGTATTATTGGATTTTAAGATACCCTTTATAAAACATCCATGAATATTTGAAAATAACCAATTCAAGACAAGATTGTCTGTTCTTTGGTTAAAATGTCTAATCACTGTTGCCTGCCTCAAAGTATATGTTAATTTGCAATGTTGAAATTATCCAAATTGTAGTCACCTGTTACATCTTGTCCCCCACAGAGCCAGAGGAGAGAAGAAGATGAATGCACTGCAATGTGCCCGATATGTTTACAGGACGGAGGGTATCCGTGGTTTTTATCGGGGCCTGACTGCATCCTATGCTGGAATCTCAGAGACCATGATCTGCTTTCTCATCTATGAAACACTGAAAAAACGTCTTGCCGAAAGACAGTTTTCATCCCGAAATAGTGAAAAGGACAAAGTCGCATCAGATTTCATTGGTCTGATGTTGGCAGCTGCGTTTTCTAAGGGTTGTGCGTCTTGCATAGCCTACCCACACGGTAAGAATTGCATTATTCTAAATAAAGGATAACATTTTTCAAAACGTATTATATATGAAGCGTCTTCTCTTTTTACATCTCTCCCAGAGGTTATACGAACACGTCTGCGGGAGGAGGGCAGCAAGTACAAATATTTCTTCCAGACTGGAAGGCTGATAGCATTGGAGGAAGGCTACGCAGCCTTTTACAGAGGACTCGTTCCACAACTAATCAGACAAATACCCAACACTGCTATCGTTCTATCAAGCTATGAACTCCTTGTCCATTTATTAGGTGACGACTCCAAATGAAGATGAATCAAACCTTCATAGGGAAGGCGCAAAATGACCTGGCACATCGGGATAAAGACTATATAAAATGCAGCCCATGAATCATTTTCCTTTTGTTGATGCTGCTTAAAATTATATTTTGGAACTTGAAGCAGGTTATACTGTTGTCTAAAGACTTATTTGTAAATTATTTTATTGGAAGCATGTTATTAGGTGTTAAGAATAACTCAAGAATTGCGGTACTTGACAGGAAAACTATCACAAAATATTTTTGTTATCTTACACCATAAAAGGTCATTTGCATAGAAGAGTAGTGTTAACTAAATTATTTTATGTAATATTTGTTTTGTTATTTGCTGTCTTTGTAAGTTCGCTCTCTTTTTGGCATTGTGAATAGTATGTGTTAATAGATCTATCTCTGGCAAGTTAATTAATTATAATTCATGAAGGGACAAAATTAAGTAAAGGATTATACTTGTGAATTTACTGCCAGCACTGAATATAATTGTAATTCTGCTTATTTGGTATGCACGAATTTAGAGTTGAATTATTTGATTTGCAGTATAATTTTTCATACTGCTTGAAGCAGGAGTAGGCAATAGTGTCACTTTTCCCACCAATGTTTCCTATTGTCAATACACAGCGACGTCTATCATTGAGTAATCTATTTTAAAGTGCTATGTCTGCCCTAAAAAAATCAACCTTTTGGAATTCCGGTGTGTACAAATGCTCTCCACCAATCAGGTTATCTTTTTAAAGACCTTCCATCATGCTCGTACTACAGACCAAACGTCTCAGGTGTCTCAGCCGTTTAGCAAATGTCTGATCTTAGATGATGGAGACAGAGAGGCTGTGGTATAACTCATACCCAGAATTGCCTACTCCTACTTTCATACTTATCTGTATCATTTGTTTGTTCAGAAGTTAAATTATGAGAACTTTGAAAGCTTATTTTAGTCCATCAATAAACTGCCCATTGTTTGACTTGTGTACAAAACGTCTTCCCCTAGCTCAGACAACATCCCCACTAACTCTACACATTTTGTGGATTGATTTGTTGATGTAAATCATTTACACAAATTAGGGGAAAAAGGCCATTTTCGAGGTAAATTTACTGTCTCACACTTGTGTAATTGCCTCTCTCTACACTAGTACAATAGTTATTTTAACCAGACATTGTTGCCATGGTTGACTTAATGATAGCAGGATTTCAATTAGTACAGGTGCCATCCAGATTATGTAATAAATACCAAATACATATAAATACCTTTTGATTTTAAACATAATTTAGACCAATTGATTCAGACCAATTACTTGCAATGGTGTAGCCTGTATGTGTGATATAAGTTGGGCTGAAGTGTGCTGTGTCTCTTACCAGATCATAGTCTTAAGATTTATGAAAAATAAGGCTGGACATATTTAAATTTTTATTAAATGTATTGCAAGTTCGCTTCAGATAAGTTGTGGTCTTCTGAATAGGACAGCAATACATTTTCATACAAAAGTTTATTTCAAGAATCTTCCTTTTGTGTGCTGTTATGGTTGGTCACAATTATAGCCAGTGATGGTGGGATGAAAAAAAGTAATAACCTAAAACATTTGAGTGGTTTGGCACTAGTGCTAAGCACTTATTTATATTATTTAGCCATATTTTCATTCATAGGTCAACCACGGACCCACCAACAAATTACTTATTCTAGTCTAGTGAGTAAATTGAGCCTCAATGTGGTGTAGCAACTTTAATTAGGATTGGACTGAAGCATTTTTGTGATAGGCCACACCTTCACGGTCAACCTTTGGTCAAATCCCAATATTTTTAATTGTTGACTTTGACTATACCCTGGACTCTAGGGCCTAGAGCATATAGTTAAAGTGTCATTCCATTTGGTATCAAGTTGCTTGAGAATGGGACTGAATTAACTGAATATTATCAATCCCTGTAATTGCATAGCAACCTGTCCAGGGTGTACCCCGCCTCTTGCCCTGTGTCAGCTGGGACAAGTTGCAGCCCCTCTGCAATCCTGCAAAGAAAAGAGGTATTGTTAATGGAGGGATGGATGGGATTTTTGCAGTATTTGAATTTAATTTGCTTATTGCGGTAACATACTTTGGTCAGTAGGTCTGGTTTAGATTGGACAATTAGGTAAAAATGTAACAATGTCAGCATTTTTCACAAAATTAAAAATGTTGAAACCTATTCTAGGGGCAGCACGGTGGCGCAGTGGTTCGCACTGTTGCCTCACAGTAAGAAGGTCCTTGGTTCGATCCCTACCTGAGGGCCTCTCTGTGTGGAGTTCCTCCCAGAGTCCAAAAACATTTAGGTTAATTGGTAACTCTAAATTCTCCATAGGGGTGTGTGTGTGTGAGTTGCATGTCTATGTGTTAGCCCTGCGATGTGTCCAGGGTGTACCCTGCCTCTCGGCCGAAGTCAGTTGGGATAGGCTCCAGCCCCCCGTGACCCTGAATAGGATAAGCGGTTCTGATAATGGATGGAACTCTATTCTGATGGACTTCAGGTTTTTGGATAATAGGTTTTTATTCCCCATGGCTAGGTCGATCTAGAAACCAATTTTGGTAACTAGGTGTATGGTGTATTGGTGAATGTATGTAATATAGAGCATCCAGAAAGTATTTGCAGTGCTTCACTTTTCTCACATTTTGTTGTGTCATGGACTTATTCCAAAATTGAGAAAATATTTTTTTACCTCTAAATTTTTCCATTAAAGTCCGTCAATATTTTTGTTGTTATTGATCTTAGTCTTCAAATAGTCCATTTGCCATAAGGTATTGTGCACATGTGTGCATGATTGTTCTTTGTTGCTCAAGTAGTCCGTAGTTTATGGGTGCACATAAAGATCAGCAAAGATCCTTTCATATGCCAGGTAGGTAGGTAAAAAGTACACGTTGGCAATTCCGTATTTAGATAAAGTATCTGTTATTCACGAGACATTTTATAACAATATACAAACCTTACCCCATACGCACCGTGACCAATGGCCCGAGTTATTCATGGTTTGACTGTTGGTGTGAAAGGGTCAACATGCGTAATTCCACCGGCTGCAAATAAAATAGGTTTGATAAAAGCGAAATAGGTTTGATAAAATCTTGAAGGTTTCAATAAATAAATAATTAATAAGGTCTCATGATTCTTAGTTGCAAAATCTCTGATAAATGAGGAATTGCTTGGTTAGAAATGTGAAAGGGATAGTTTAGATGTTTTGACATTAAAACTCCTTTTAGATGTTTTGAATATTTTTCATCGTAATGCTGTATTTACTTAAAGTATCTTAATTTAACGTTGTACAAACAGCAGTGTCACTGGAATTTTACCATTAAAATGACCATATTCTGCACAAAAGTGTAATTGTAGCCATAGGAGACACTTTTGCTCTAAATTGTTATAAAAAGTGATTTATCGTGAGGTTGTATCCAACTCAGACATTATAAGAAGTACCAGTCAAAAGTTTGTACACTCATTCATTTTAAAGTGAATGGTAAAGTGGTTCCTAACTATTGACTGAAACCCTGGGCAACTGTAGCCCATGGTTCTATATGACATGACATGACATGACATTGTGTTTTCAAATTGATGAAGTAATCTTAATTCGCTTGTGTTTTGTATATTTGAACGTGTTTTCTTAGGTAACCATCCTTCGCTTCTCGGGGCCACCGTAACGGACTGACTACCCTACTGGATAGCGACGTATCCAGAACCCGGACAAGCGTTGCCAAATTGGCTAATATTGCGCTCAACTTGGCTACCTCAGATCCGTAATAATTCAGAACCATAAATAACATATATTGGGCTGGGAATTTTCACTCGGATCTGGCAACGCTGACCTGGACGTGTCCATTACAGTTATATGCCAGTAAAATCAATGAAGAAGAAAAGCAGTGGTGTGTAGCTAGCTAACTACGTAGCTCCGTATATAGGGGAATAAATCGAGGTTTTGTTTCAGATTTACAAATGTTCATATTAACCTCATTAGAGTTTGCCGTTATTTAAATCGTGTTAAATTATATTGACAAGAAGATACCCATATATTTACCAGTTAGGCGAAAGTGCTTTAGCCTCTGCTCTGATGGTAGCTAGTAATGACGTTTGGATGGCACCAACCTTCAGAGCGCACTCAAAAACTACATTGTCTAGCTGCAACTTCTGTTATCCAGAGATTCAGCTTCCTCTTCGTCTTGCAGTCTGATGAAACGTTTAAGAAGATGCTCAAGATTCTCCAAATAATTGCAATAGGTAACCGGGATTGAAGGGTTCAGTTACAGGGAACACCAGCGTAACGTTAGTTGTCAAACTTTAAATCTTGTGGCCTGTATTTTAGTTCGGTGCAGTAACTTTCTCTGCTAATTTAAGTGAAAAGACATTACGCAGTGTGTGTTGGTGAGCCAATGATTGTGTTAGTGTATCATATTCTGTTTACAGCAATGATCAATCATTAAAAAAATTAGATATCAGAATTTTCTTGCTCCTATTTCTCCCCCCTCAGGTTACACCTGGGTTGCAGTAGACGCTGCTGGCGTTGGTAAGCATGAACCAACATTGACATATGATTTAATAACCCATAGTGCTTTAATTGCTCTGCTTATGATAACTAAATTAAGTTGTTTTTTCTGTAGACGAGTTGGTTCTGCGATTAGTCAATGGTGACAAGTGTCGTGGACGAGTGGAGATACTTCACCAGAATCAGTGGGGAACAGTGTGTGACCATGATTGGGACTTAAGAGAAGCGGATGTAGTCTGCCTGGAGCTGGGCTGTGGGTTGGCTGAGGAAGCTTATCGTGGTGCAAAGTTTGGTCCTGGCAGTGGACAAATTTGGATGCGACATGTTCAATGCTCAGGACTTGAGGCCAGTCTTACTCGTTGTGCTAATGTCCTCCCCAGTGACCCACCCTGCACCCACGAGAAGGATGCAGGGGTGAAATGCTCAGGTAGGATACTATGCTATGGCAGCGGTTTGTGTTACAGAAGAATAATCTGAATTGTTATGTAAAGTATATAGAGCTATACTTGGTATTAACCACTCTTTCCTTTAGGAACTCTTATGATGCCCACTCTTACCCTGCTGTCCCCTCACACTGTGTTCGCTGTTGGAGAAGCAGTGCAATTCAGCTGCACTACACAATTAGGGCAACGTCTCAGTGACTTCCACCTGCATAAACAAGGTGTATCTACACCGTTGGTGACTCAGAGAGTTGACTCGAGTCAAACCAAAGTTGAGCTAACACTGTCAGACTTGGAAACTCTGCACCAGGGTGGCTACAGCTGCCTCTACAGGATCCAGGGGAATTCTCCTTCTCAGCTTCTTACCTCCCCTTTTAGCAACACCATAAACATAATAGTAGGTGAGTTTCACCAACTAAGACCATTTTAAGTGTGTAAATGTAAAGCATTGACAGATTATTATGTGTTTAATATTTGGTGAATCAGATTAATATTGAACAAACAGAAGTGTCATTTGTGTCCTTTGTTTTGCCTGGCATCAGTGGAGCTGTTGACTCCTCAGCACTGGTACAACACTTCAATAGAGTCCCCTGTGGGCTCTGTTATCAAAGGCCACAGCTTCAACATCACATGCTCCACCCAGCAGCAGTACCCGGGAGGCTCCTTCCAGCTGCGCCTCATCCGCTCCAACGGCACTGTGCGCCAGTCCCTCCCTGCCCTTACCTCTTCAGTCACCTTCAGCTTCTTAAGTGCTGAGACTGCCAATGAGGGCTACTACTATTGCCTTTACCGGGTGCAACTGGGAGGGCGCACCTTTGTCTCTCGGGAAAGCCAGCCCCTCCCTATATCCATTCGAGGTGAAAATAGTTAATTAAAAAAAGGAACATTTTGTGGAAAATCGATCAGCACCAAAAAAAGAGACCAGATGCCATATTTGCTTAGGACAGAGAGAGAGAAACAATTATTGACTTCAGATCAGACCACTAAAATGAATGAGAATTTATTACTAGGTGTAACTCATGTTTTGCTCAGAGGTTAACCACTGTGTATTTTGTGGTGTTAGCTGGTGGATGAAGTTTTACCACTAGTTTTCGCTATGACAGTGCTTTTTTAACACACAATAGCAATAAAATGCAAAAAGCCTGTTTGCACATTTACATTTGAATTTTCTGTCTAGAAATTTGCACGCAGGTTTAGATTTTAGAAAACTGTATGTAGTTTTATTCTTTAGTTAAGATTTGTGATACTATGCAAATAATAACTATCCTACTTTCATTGTCAGACCCACCCCCAGTGCTAAGCCCTATGGTCATAAGCTGGCTAGTGTCTGCCTTGACGTTTGGAGTAGCCCTTGCTATTATAACCATAGTGGCTAGAGTACTGTGCAAGAGGGAAAAAAAAACCTCTGAACTGGAACGAGAGACCAGAACCTGTAAGTTATTTAAACTTTCTTAAATCAAACTTTAGTCTCTATAATAATGTTTGGCAAACAATGTCTAATAATGTTTCTGTTTAGTGTTCTTAAACAATCTATGCTTCTATCCTAAGGTGTGGACAACACCTATGTTGCCTTATCAATAAAGTGATATGGGATCTACACA
>JAVQJS010148483.1:0-23650 GCA_036024795.1 Galaxias rostratus | reverse complement strand
GATGTAAATAAAAATGACGGTTAGGCGCTTGCCTTTATTAAAATTACAATATGAACCCTGTATATTTATCCCCCCCCCCCCCCCCACACACACACACACCACCAACACCTCGTTGACACTATGACGGTATAGATCAGCTGACCTTGGGTGCAGGCTGGGCAGCATTGTAAAGCTGAGGTAAATTGAAGCTGTCACAGTGACATTTCACAGATGATTCTCAGGCCAAAGGGGAAAAAGCGTTCGCTAATCAGTATCAAAGCTATCAAGGGGGGGAATCGATGCCATTTATTCAACACAGGAGGAAAGATCAGTGAAATATCACAGCTGTACACCAGAGGAGGACCCAATGGCCACTATTGGCATTAAGGGATTGGGTTTGATCTTAGCGATCGGTTTAGTTAAAATACAACTGCAATATGAGAAAAACAATAACAGGTGACTGATCGCCTGAGGTGTCAGAATAATGAGTTATGTAGGAATAAGAACCATCAAACCAATGCCTTTGGGTAAATTGACCCCATTTTATTTACATATGATTTGATTTGAATATAAAGAACATCGGAATTGTAACAAAGAAACACATATTTATGTAGCTTGTCAAAGTTTAAAGTATAAAAGTAATGTCTAGAATTGGAATTTGAAATCAACATTCCCTACCAGGCTAAAGCTTTTAAAAAATTGCAAACAGGTTGCGGGTGTAGTTTCCCTGTAGGTCCCCTGTTTCAAGAAGCAGATCCATGCTTGACTTCACTGCATACTTCATACCCTGGACAAGGTAAATATTTTCGCCCCTATACATTATCTATGTTTGAGATCGAGAACCTCCAGGTCTCCAACGGCAAGGTCACAGCCAACTATCGGATGTAAATTCACATTCACATGGTGTCCCACCAAAAGCCTTGAAACGTTGAACTTGAACCTGCATTTCATGAGATGGCCAACCTACTAAACTTACTAAACCTACAGTCTTGTTAGAGTTTCTTTTTTTAATAGTTACAAGCCCTTAAGCAGTGTTGCCAAAATAATTGACTGAGACCTGTCAAATGACTTATTTCAATGATATTGAAAGTCCTATTTATTTATTATGTCATTTATCATGTCTCAGTTTAAGACAATTCATTTTTAAACGCTGCAATTTCTTTTTGTACTGTAGTCAAGCTTTGATTACAAACCGGCCCACAAACTCCCTGTATCAGTCCGTACCATCAAGAAAAGTGTATGACCTGTAGAGGCACACACAACACATCTTAAGCCTGTCCACTTTTACTAACTAACAGACCCTTCAAGTAATAAGTTGGTCCGAGTGGCTGCAGGAAGCAACGAATGGCCAGAGAAATGTAGGCTGTAACAACTGCCAGCCACCTAGGGAAGGAGCGTGAAGGTTGGAGCGTGAGTCACACGGCACCCAGGCAACACGTCCTCTCATTACTGGGCACCGGATGCTAATCAGTCTCCCTGAGACCTCGCCTCTGTGTGGTTAGTACAGATTTACAGCACTCCTCAGCCCTCCACTTTTATTAAAGATGATATCTCACAACCGAAGGAAAGGGGATCTCCAGACAACTGTTAAAATGCAAAGTTTCAAGCATGAAAGGCGAAAACTGCAGGATTATTCCACAGCTATTCCACTGAGGATGAAAAAATGGGAGAATGTGGAACAAAAACATCAAAGAGCCATGGAAGAAGGAGAGATAGAGAGAAAAGCTGTGAAATATTTAGTACCAGTGCCCAACAGGTGGTCAAGAGTGCAATGCAAGGGTATGGTTTAATTATAATAAATAATAAATCAGTCTTGTTCTTATGTAAATAAGCTTTTTGTTTTTCCCTAATTGAAATAGAAGGCAGATATACATCCCCAAAATATTACACAAAATGAACATGTTAATACGGAGACAATTAAATCACAATTAGGCTAATTTAAAGAGGGAGACTTAATTACAGACAATAGCACTGGTTAAATTTTTTATGTTGACTGTTCTTTGGTACAAATTGAGTCACAGATCCAATTCCTTTTACTTACTGCATAGGTAACTATTCTAAATGTATTTGAAGGATAAACGAAAATTTCCCAATCAATCAATTTAAGGTTTACAGTATGACTTGATGTCTGTCCAATTGATCCAAGAAGGGTTTGCTATGGATCCTTTCATGTTTCACCAAGATCTAGATATGCAGAAAAAACATGTCACTTTGTGAGTCATTTTACTTAACGAGTCAAGTTGGCAGGACGACCATGGTTGACACTCAATTACAGTTTGTATTTCCTGCCCTGAGCAGGGGATTTTGATTGAGTAATGAAACTGATTCAAGTCTAAAGGAGCAAGCCAAGAGATTGCTTCAGGGAAGACACCATTGGGCCGCGTTTGGTGTAAGAAAAATGTGTGGAGCATTCAGAAAGTAACTTCAGATGCTTCTCTGATCAATGGGAATGGACTCCTCCAAGATGAGTAATAATTGATTAGCCTTTGGGACTAGGATTGCCAGCTGCTCAGTGTCCAGGGCATTCCCGTAAATATAATAGAGCACAATTATGCAGTCTTTCATCTACATCTCCTCAATTGAATTCACTTCCACCAAATATTTTTCCTTGCCTGTCTTTTTACTGATGCAAGGGCTGGGAACTTTTGAGTTGTCTAAAGTGCATCTCACTTTAGCGAATCTTACTTCCAGAGATTCCTTTATCCTCCTCTGCATCTGAATTGTGCATTGTTAGCTTGTAATAACAAGCAGTGCTATCAGGGTATCGACATGGTAATAAACATCTATTGACAGTTCATTGCTGTGCAGTGTAACTGCCGACGCCGACACAAGGTTTGTATTTACACAATAGATGCTAGACCTACTAAATTATGAGACAAGCATAATTTGATTTCTTGGTTTGGCATGTGGGTGGACCTTACAATTTAAAATTGATCTCACTCATCATTCGGTCATCATTACTTACTGAAGTATTGAACTTATCATAAAAGGGGTACTAGTGAGCAGTAATTACCAAATATCTCACTTTTTAATTTAAATGTTACTACTTTTCTGGATTTTTCTCATATCATTATCATTCTGTTTACATCTTAATGCCATGAACAACACGCAACTCCACAGTAACATTCTTCTCTCATCTCGTCTCTTTTTTTCCGAAGCAGTTCAGTCTGCCAGACAGAAAAGAGTTTCGTTCAGCAAAGATATACTTCTTGCTTTTAACATTTAATCTTCTTAAAATTAACAGTAAATTATAGACGACAAGTAACTGCACCATTTCAGTGATCTTTTAAGACAAGCCTTTTCAAGTTTGGTGGGTCTACAATGAGGGCGAATTCTCGCCCTGTATCTCTAAGATTATTAAAACACAACCCTCAAGGAGAACAAACTGCAAGTTGAGCAACTGCTTCATTAATCTCCCCTTAAATTAGGGAGCAGTGGTGGGCATCCTTTTCCTGTGGTTACCCTCCTGCAGGTTAAACACACTTTCGTGGAGAGTACAAGCTCTGTGTAGGTTCACGAGCCCAAATGGCCTCCGGTAGTTATTAGACCCACTAACGACAACGCAATTAGGACTTACCGAGAACCACTGAGTGTGCAAAAAAAAAAGAAAAAGAAAGTAAACTGTGTGGGAGTGTTTTTATTTGCCTACTTCAGAGGCAGGTCCTAAGTCTATCTGCCCCACAGGTAAGTTTGAATTTCATTTGGCTGGGCCCTCTTTGTGCAAAGCAGGCAACGCTAATTAAATGAGGTTAATTAACATATATTTACAAATTGTTCAATTCAAACTGATTTACGTTCTACAGCCAGAATCTCAATTACAAAGGGAACCAAAAATGGAAATTATTCTCCTGCATTAAAATGGATGAGTGTTGTTTTATGAAGGATTCTTCAGCATCGCAGATCTTTTATCCCTTCGCTGAGTAGCCTATTGCAGTATTTCCAGTGAACAGCATTTAGTGGGATCACACAACCAACACACGCCCAAATAAATCATTAATCCCCACTGTGCTGCACTCCTACAACAAGACAGAAGTGTGGGAAACACAGAGCGGTCAATGCATGATTTCTCAACCAGCTTGTTTATATTCAAATTACAATTTACAAATGTTGATTAAACACAATCTATTATGAAATAGAAATATACTGCACAGGACCTGTTGGGGAAAATAATACATTTCTGGCCATTATCCATGTCAGCACCTTAAGAACTGATCAAGATACAACATTTTCTGTTAAGATGATTTTATCACTCTCAGACATAGTTACAATGATGGATCACATTTTTTATTACAATACAATACAAAAATGCAATTGTAGTAACACTTTATATGGCACAATTCCAAAAGTACATTTGTAGGGAAATCCTTTATTAATTGATGTAGAAATTAAATTAAAAGTACGGACATAATAATGATTTCTTCCATATGGTAAAAAAAAGTATTTAAAACAATATAAAACTAAAACATTAATATAATAATATAAAATATTTTGTTTAACAAATTAATATCTATTTCAATATGACCACAATGAGAACAAAAAGTAACCAACCATATTTCACATTAAACAATTTTACAGAGAAAATCACACTTAAATAAAAAGGTTAAATATTAAAACGTAAATATCCATTACCAACCTGTTTCAGAATGTTTTTCATGGCTTTCGTTACATCAACCGCAACACTTCTCACACACTTTCAGGGATTGCCGCCTATAGTAACTACCTGGGAACAAATCCTGGCAAGTAATTTGCATAACACTTAATTCAATTAATCAGTTTTTAAAATAGCACAAAAAGGTTAATCCATTTTACATTATTTTTTACCCGTTTTTTGTTGTGTCAAACCGGAGAAAAATTGTTGACACAGCTTGAATATGATCATGCAATATTCTTTCTAAGCTTTATGCTTGAACCTGGAATTCAAGCTTAGTGCTGCTCAACAATCTAGTCTACGTAGCTGACAAGAGGCAATCATTAGAGTTTTATGCATTATCGCTTTTGTTCCACCATTCCTATTATGATTCACCATTCCATCCGTATCAACAGCGAATATACATATCATGATTTGATAATGTGATATAATTTCTCCCCTCTCTTTTTTAACCAAAGAGCCAACCATTCATTCAGAGCCCCATTTTTGCTCCTAAAGCTTTATCATGCACACTGTATTATTTATTTTAGTCTTCTGTGTTACAAATGGTCTTAGAATGGAGACAAATCCGGGTTCCCCAAACTATCAGGGGGGAAATGGGTTCCTGAAGAATATGTGTCTACAAAGAAATGGCACTGCAGAGTGGCACTGGCCCTAGAGAGTGGCCAAACAATGTGTGCGTGTCATGGGACGTAATCGCACAGTTCCACTTGAGACAAACACAATTTCATATTAATGAATAATTGAGAAACTTTTGAACTGAGTTGGTGATGAGCATGTGCCAGCAATATCTGTGTGTTTCCAATTTTACAATAACACCAGACACTTATTTATATATTTATCTATTATTTATATGTTCATTTATATACACGCACACACACACACACACACACACACACACACACACATATATATATATACACACAGTCTATATATATATATAGAGAGAGAGAGATATAGCGAGAGCGAGAGAGAAATATATAAGATAGTTGAATTGGTAATTTGATTGGATGTATTGGAAATTTGATTGGGCTGGGCTAATTTTTCTACGCCAAAAGTGCAGAAATGTATCTGTTATTATGCTTTCTACATCATATGCACTGCACTCCACCTCAAAGATTTTTTTTGTAATCCAGACCAAAAAAAATATTTATAACTATGAGGGTAATTTCTCATTTACAACTGAAATATACCAATCAGATTGGATATCTAAATGCATTTTCAAATAATTGAATTGAAAATGACTCATATTACCTTTGCGTTAACATACGTTTCCCTTTTTGGATTTACAGTTTCCAAGCAGTGAGAACAGCTTGTTAACCTGCGCTCCAGAATCCAGGCAAGGGCTTGTTTGAGACATGACAGAGAGGGAAAGGGGGAGGGTAGGAGAGGAGGAGGGTGGCCGCCTCCACAGAGAGCACCGAGTGACTTGGCTGGGGACAGGGCCGCTCTATACAGCGCCCCCATCCATGCTAATGATCCATGCTCTGCACATAATTAAAGTGCCGATACCCCTCTTCTGCGCAAGGCAAGAGGGGATTCACGCACGCGTCTCCCAACGTAGCTGGAGGAGGTTGGGGAAACTTCTGAACATCTCCGGTCCATTATGTATAATTTCAAAACACATCCCAAGTCTGAGGAAAAGAAACTTTTCATTTTTAATGACAAAGTCATGAATTATTCCATTTATTGTATACACCGTACTCTTTCAAAGGTAGCTGGTCCATGAAAGGTGAAGCTGAATCTAAAAGAAAGTCTATTTTTGCTGTTAAGTAGGACTTAGAGTGGCAAATGACACCTGTTGAGCACCATGGAAAATGAACGGATGAAAAACTAAAGGGAACATTAAAGTCATGCTTTCTTTCAGTGCGAGGATTCCTATTCCACATCTTTTCTTTTCGTTTTCTATTCTATCTCCCACACTCCCCTGGCACTCCCTAAAGAAAAGGGCATGGTAGCATTGGAATAACAAAAGGCATCTACTGCTGGTCCCACATTCCCAGATAAACAACAATACACTGCACTAATGCACAAAGACTTCTGAAGGAGTCCATGGACTCATGGAGAGCTGTAGAGACATTTTCTTTTATTACTGAACAAACTTCCTGAGAAGGGCACAAAAGAAAGTCTGACAAAAGAATGACTGACAACATCTCCAAGTCTGAAGAAAAAGTACTTTTGGGGACCAAAATAGATCATTCTTTGTTTTTGGGGGGGAAACAAAATAACTACATGAAACCTTGATACAGGAATGTCACTTTTATTGTTCGTTTGTTTGTGCTTTTAGGGATGATCAAAGTCATGCTAAAAATATAACAAACATAATAAAGAGCGACCCACTCAAATAAAATGTAACGGTGTGATCCGTGGAATTTTCCTACTATTGCCTCTGAATAACAGCTGTTTCGTCTTTTAATGACAATATTACTAGTGGTTGCACATCCTGGGACTAAAACGCTTGCGTTTATAAACCAATAATGATTATCTTTGATACATGATTAATTAGTATGTCCTAAGGTTGCAATTCCTCTCTGAATTTCTCAACGGGCTGACTTGAATGCTCAGTGTGTGACCGCTTTCTGGATTTAAAGTTTAAAACTCCCGGCCTCTGTTTAGAAAATGAGATAGAATATGCATAACATTTTAATTGTGATTCATTATGCATGACAGAACTTGTTTGTTATTCAACGCTAACGAACATAGAAAATTACAAGGCTTGCACCCTTGATTGGTCGGATGTACTCATCTTACAGTGTGGGTTTTCAAGGTGAGGGAGCAGGGTGCAGTTTAAACATCTGGCCAATAGGTGTCCTTACAAACCACAGGTTGAACTTTTACAGTGCTGCCCGCAGCAGAATATCGTGATTAGCTCACACAGTTATTTTCAGTTGTTCTCACCAACCCTTGTTATCAAACAAAATCATAGATAGCGGTCCAAATGGTTAAACATTTACATAAGAGGTTCTCCTTTTCTCTCCTCTCCTTGTCTCTTGTAGAATGATTAGGTTACATTTTTAGGTAGTGCTATTTTTGCTTTCCATCATAATAATGATCATAATTATAAAATCTTATAAAACATTTTCTATCATATGCTAGACTTGCTGTGCAGGTTTGTGAATAAGCATGAGTAAATCTCTTCAATTGAAAGATTGAATTCTAAAAACGTGATGTTACATCTCCCTGTTTGCCCACGTGTCCAAACGAACGTAAGCACTCCTTACATCCTACCTATGGCACCGCTGGTGTAATCAAGTATGCAAATAGTGCCTCCAAACTCCCACAGGCAGCCAATGCACGTGTCCCATAAATAAACATACACAAATTAGTTAACAAGGTAGTCAGAGGAAGGACTTCCGCAGGTCTTTGATAGCGAACCAGTATGCCATGGAGTATTCTGATAGGTCGGCCCTCTTTTTCTCCGCTGTTGGCACACCATATGGCCTGGGTTAGGACCACATCCCTCAGGCTGGCAAATAATGAAGCGCCGCGTCCTCACACCGCATCCAACCGGCTCGGGCCTGCCGCGGCTCCGGGGGGGATTGCGTGACACTTATCTTCCCTCCTCTACACTTTCCCATCCCTATCCGTCGGCACCTTTGACTGCAGAGGGAGAGAGGCAGACCTCGGCTAGCAGGATAAAAGGCCCCTCCATCACACTGCCCTCCAGGTGGGGAGAGAGCCTGGGATGAGAGGGACGGGGGGGGGCCTGGCAGGGTGCACAGATGTGAGGCCCATTTAGATATGTATTTGGCTGCTGGAGAAGCTGTTGACTTCTTTTTTTTTTTTTTTTTTTTACTCACCCCCTCGCTCTCCTTTTGTAGCCTTTGGAGACAAAAGGCATGCAAATATTGGCACACCGCCATTCAAAACCGCAGGTGAAAAGCATATTCAAAATGTCAGGGCAGTTATTCAGCGCAGCGCCGCTTTAGGAGGAGCCAGACGGCTGGAGGGAGACTCTGCCACCGGGTGTTTCGTGTGTCCTGTGTTCTGCCTCACGCACTGTACAAACTCCACGTCTCCCGAATGGTGTGTTGTGCTATGAAAAGATCACCCAAACAAAGGCTTCTTCCCAAGCTGAGATCAGCTGGGGGAACGAAGCAAGAGGAAGGGGGTTGATTCCGTCAAATTAACCTCCTTGCATGGTTCCATTCTTCCCCGATGCCTCTGTTTCCCCCCCTTTCAGGAATGCGCTGAACCCCAACATCTGTGTTGTTACGCTGGGGCTGGATGGAGGCGGGATGAAGGAGGGGTGGGTCAGTGGGAGGCCTCTTTTTCTTGGAGCTCATCGTTTAGATCCAGGCGTGGGGCTCCCCCGGGGAGGCTGCGGGGCCTGGGTCAGCCATATGGCGGCCGTAGCCCCCGGAGGAGCCAGTCCGATAAGCTGGATCAGCTTCATCACTTCCTGACCAAGGCCTGGGCCGCACCAAGGAGCAGGTAAATATAGGGGGGGGGAGTAGGTGGGGGGAGTTTGTCCCTAAGAAACAGGAAGCAGAGCAGCCGCATTAAGAGGCCGAGGGGAGAGAGAGAAAAGTGGTCCCATCCATGGGATCTGCAACACTCTGGGTAATTAGGGGGTTTGGAAAACTCAGAGACTGGAAATGTGCTCTGTGATTAAATGCCTTTGTGTTTGTTTGTCAAAAGTTTTTAAGCCTGTTTGGTTTTGGCAGATGTCGTCTTAAATCCCTCCAGAAACCCTCTTTTTGTTCTGCTGCTTCCCTCTGGGCCAGGTCTGGGTTGGAAAATAATTTTATTATTTTCCAATTATTATAATAATTTATTCTCAAAGTGACAACCTGGCTAAATAGAGATGTATTATAATTATTATTATTTATAATCAAAATACTACTAATAATAATGATCATCGTCATCATCATCATAGTCTTAACAACAATCATTCTAATCATAACAAAAAGAATAAACACACACTACGGTGCTGAGGTCACATTTGAGGGGACACTATGGGCAATCCTCTGTTTGTCTTTGGGCCATGATTCGCATTTGTAGATAAAGGTTAACTAACCTGTAGCTATAACCTTTTGCAGAATACTACCAGATGTTCATTTAGGAGAAAATTGTTCTTTTACAGGAACAAATGTTCACAGTCCTTGATATATATATATATCTATATATTTGCTATTTGATCAGAGCAACTCCTGGCTTGACTTAGCTTCATGTTCCCACAGTGGCAGAATAAAGGTGGCCTGGTACTGTTAGCCACACACATCCAGTAAACCACTGCATCTGCTTGTCGTTAGTAAACTTCTTGACAACAATTTTTGGTACCTGAATAGGTTTCACAACACACTCGCACCAGGCCATCGGTTTCGGGGTCCAATGCAACAAAGCCTCGGCCCTCAGGAGCTCCACACCATGTTTCTATTAAAGAGAAACAGACAGCTCATTTGTCTGCTAGCAGGTGCACCAATCGCCAGTGGGAGCGGACTGTCCCACCGTGGCCTCAACCAGGCAGTCTGTGTTCCTGGGTGAACACCCCTGTGGTGATTACGGATGTACAACTCTGCCAAGGGAAGGGTGTGTGAAATGAGACATGTCCAGTGTTTCGGGCTCGGTGCCAATTGAAGTAGAAAAATTAGGAAATTACGGTTTCCTTTTCCCTCCAACACACTTGGCTGTGTGGGATAAGCGGCCGAGCTCAATTGAGATAACACTTTTGATGCGCTAAATTTATGGTGGCACTGGGATTGAATAATTTGTATTTGGTACTAAACGTGGAGTTATCTCGATTAAACATTCCACATTTTTCAGAAATGGACTGGACTTTTTATTCCATTTAGGCCCATTAGTCAATTCTCCAATAAACTGCAACGGTTGAAAAATTGTGCTGAGCGACCACATCCCTCTCCAAATGTTTTGCAATCCCTTTCACATCCCCATCTGCTGCAAGGCCTTCCTCCCTTTGTTGCTCACTTGCACCTTGGCTTCACATTCCACATTATAAGCAGTAAATGTAAGACACCACGGGGAGGTGTAGCTAGAAGCATGAATAAACCCCTCCTGTCGAACCAGGACATGCCAAGCTAAGGTTAAACGCAAGAAAGGCATTTGCAACTTATCTGCAGGACGCATGAGCAGCACCAGAGCGTTTCCTGTAGCCACTAGGGCAAAGTTTTACCACCTGCTTTCCATTAGTTCCTATTAAGATTAGCTAGACAATAATATTCCCCTTAAGAAGAATCTCAATGTCCATGGAGATCTGCGTGCCTGTGTTAAATTAGGAGATCCTGCATATGGACTGAAGCAGTGACCAGTGTGGAGAACATCCATGCAGTTTTGAATACTTATAAAAACCCACAGTTAGAGATATTTGGGCTTCCTGCTATCTCATTTCAATGTAATGTGTGTCCTAGACCCTGTGATAGATTGGCAACCTGTCCAGGGTGTACCCAGCCTCTCGCCCTAAATCGGCTGGGATAGGCGTCTGACCCCCCGCCCCCGGGACCTTGCATAGGATAAGCAGTATAGCTAATGGATAGATGGATGGATGTCCTATGAACTATTAAAACATACAGTTGTACATGTCAGTCAACCATAACAGAACTGCCACAGCATAATGAGCTCATGCCCTCCTGATTATTAGGGCATTATATGAAACGATGGACTGCCAATCTATCAAATAAAAGGATCTCAATGATTTGCATGGGTACTAATTAGATCCACATTGTGTGAAGGGAATGTAATGGCTAACACATATAAGTACACCTGAAGGAGATTGACAGCGAGGTTAATTGTGTTTCACAATAAAGGTGTCAAAAGAGACAATCCCTGTCCCTCGAGAGGAGCAGCTGTGGGGAGACAAACTTTCCCGGTTTTCACTCTTGGCCAAGTTTCCAAGCAGGGGCTTGTCGTTCTTGGTTTGCTTGGTGTTTCCGAGATGAGTGAGGGATTTGATGTGCACATTAGGAGACGCTGACATGTTATTGTCTGCCATCCTTTTGGTCTTCATCTCTAATGGAGAATGGCTTGCCTCTTGTATTTATAATGCATGCTCTTAGAGACCGTTACAGGTGCCACAGTGAGACGCCGTACCAGTCTCTTTGTTGATATTCACTCAACATACATCTTGTTTCTCAATCTGGTTGACAGCATAGAATAAGGAATATGGGCAACATATTCGCTAATTAGTCATTCGCCAGACGACGGGGGCCTTCGCCTACTTCACCTGGTTCCTAATTAATCTGCAGTGTTTATGCTAACCATTATCACCTTGACAGCTCTCTCCCTTCATCCGGGGAAGGGGCTCTTTCATGACAAATTACTAGGCTGGATGCGTGACACCTCTCTGACTCGACGGAGGTGTCCTGTGCCGGGGACAAAAGCCCAGATGACTCTGACGGAGTCGTGTCTTGAAGATATGAGCTATTCAAATGAGATGCTAACGGAGAGGGACTTTGTGATGCTGGATGTCTAATGTTAATGTTCTCATTTGAATATAAAAGAATGGTTGCCTTTTTTTTTCTGGCGGATCAAAAGTGAGTGTTTGGGAGCTGTGGTTCTATGTCCTTTTTCTGGTATGACTGACAAGACAATGAAAAAGTAAACCAATCCTACTGGTCTTTGTTTGTCGCGCTGACGCCGTTTCTCTGCAACCACCACATCGCTCTTGTTTCGTTTGACATAATAAATATAGAGTAAAAAAGAATACAGTAAAAAGAAAATCTATATTGAAGGCTGTTCAATATGTAAGGAGTCATAAAATGACAAGACAACTCGACATCGTCGTCAGATACATTCTATCTTTCAAGTGTGATAAGTTGGAAGAGTGGCTACTACTATGCAATGAGAGAGAAAACAAATATTCCTTACTACCATAATACCACAAAACCTGTCCCAACCCACACATCAACATACTACCAAAGTTGATTAATACACAGTGATGCTTTCTCGTGATAAACCAATTACAGTTTGCTTGGGCAAATATTCAAGTGGGGTCCGCAATATGCCTGAACCCCACAGAACGCCCTTCAATCAATAGTGGATAATAATTCATGCTGAGGGGCTCCAGGTATGCCATAGGTTGTATCTACTAGGCCATGTCTGACATCGTTGTTGAAAATACAGTCAAAGGCGTGTTGTATAATTCAATAAGCCTCGTATTAAGGAATTGATATATTCGGGTTAATGACGCCACAGTGCGAGAGACAAGTTGAACATAAGCTTGCCAAAAGGATTTTCACTTTTGACCTTGGTCTATCTGGATCTGCTCCATTACAAGACTTTCATTACAGCTAATCATTTCAAAAATATGTCGATAAGCATAGTCTTGAATACCCAGGTATTTTATTTAAATTATTAAAAATTAACGCAATATGATAGAAAGGCTGGAGTGAATGATTAGACAACGGATTCATCAATTCATATGCATTATGGATTTTACAATTTATTTAAGACAATTAAAACTCTGAGATACTATAGTAGAACCTTGGAGAGGATGAGGGAGGGGAATAAGCAAGTCTAAAATGGCTGCATTAAAATGACTGAACGAATGAATGAATGAATGAATACTCTGGGAAGTAGCTGGGCCTGTGATACAACACTACTTCATGGAGCATGCCTGAGTGTGCAAGTCTCCCAGTAGTGTAAATACCGTGCTGTATTCTTTCTGCTAAACAAGTCGCTCAGTGGAAATTGAATGGCCTGCCTGTGTATTCTCCATAGGCTGCCTTTGACAGTTGGGGGGTTGCCTAAGGCTTCTCCCGAAGCGACAACCTCAGTCACTGGTGGCAGCGATATAGCTGTAGAAAAGATAGGCCTATATATTGCAAGCTAGTGCTGGTATACGTTTGACTAGCAATGTCACTCCATGCTGTGCTCTCCTGATAAACTCCTATGGTGATTCAAGTTGACAGAGATCTGATCACTATCTGGTCTGTCAACTAGAATGGAGACAGTCACATTAGCTAAATTACTATCCAGTTAGAATACTAACTACCACCTATGCCATGGACTAGAATGAATGCTACAAAGCTTTAAGGCAATGGAAACCTTAGCTGTTAAAGATATACAATTGTAGAGCAGGGTTTTAAGTCAAAGACGATGCTAGCGTGCCCTGTTGTATATTACATTAACTTTTGAACATGTAGGTGCAGTAATAACCCTTTGTGTCTAACCGAGCTTCATCTCATTAATTTCACCAATTATTATTCCTTTTCATTTCATTTCTACGGGCAAAACTCCGCAGATCGGGTGCCGTGAAATAATTAGCTATTCCCAAAATTGCACGAGTGTGTTTGCAGCGGGGAGGTCATGGGGGCCAATCAGGAAGAGTCTGACGTTCGGAATTACCTGAACAATACCTGAAGCAATCTGTGGACCCAATTAACTTCCCACTGAGACCAAATGTATACATCATTTAAAAAGACAGATATGAAGACCAAAAGAGAAGAAGAAAAAAAAACACCAAGGCTACCCCATTTCCCTTGTTCCTCCCTTTCTTTTTCCCTCACCCCTTTGCCGTTCATGTGAAAAAAAATTGGCTACTGGTTGCTCTGGTATGCAAAAAGAGTCGGTGGAGGGTAGCGGGGAGTCGCCCTTTATTCTATGGTGCAATCAATGTGCTTTTTGAATGAGTTCATTTGAATGCACTCAATCACGCCCCTAATGTTGATGGCTCACGGGTGTGAGCAATCAGTAATGCAGGAGTGTTATACGGCTTGGGTTTGGGCCCATATCATCAAATATTCATGGCGTCAAAAACGTGCATCAAAATAGAGGTGAAGAGAATCGCATTTAGGCTTCCTCTGTGTGGGAGCCCTACACTGTCTCTCATAGTTCTCAATACTTCTGTAAAGAGGCGATTGGACCCGTTGTTCTTGTGTCATATTTTCTGCTGTGCTTATTTTGGAGTGGCAGAACATACTCTTTTTTTTCCACCCACTCTCCTTCGGCTTTTTTGCTGAGATGGACGCCTGCAACTTGTGCTTTCAAGCCATAAAGGTCTCTTGTCTAAATGGGCATACAACACAAAAGCAAGTGATGCAAAAAGGTGAAATAGGCCTATAACTATCCAACTCAATTGAGCCTGCCTTTCCTCACTCTTCATCAGTCTCGCTTGCCTCTCGCCTCGCTGTCTGCCACTCTGTTTGCCACTCTGTTTGCCTTGTAGATGTGAGTGTAGTATTCTCTCTGTCTCAGGCAGTTACTTTGTGTGCGAGCTTCGCTTGTGCACTCATGGTACCCCCTCCCCCCTTTTTCTGCCCCATCTCCCCCCAGTTATATTACATTCGTAGTCGATCCTCTTTAAGTCTATTTCATAAAATGTATGTTTTAAAGAGTGCGTAAATTCTTAAAGATGCCCTTGGCTTTTATCTGTCATTTTTAAGAAAGACCCTTTTCTGTTAAGAGGGAGTCGGTGGTCCCATTTTGCTTGCATAAACTGCATATGAAATCTTAAAGAATGCAGGCCTGTCACACCCACGCTCTCCCTCGAAAGATATCACCTGATCATTCATTATGGACACCTGGGTCAATTGGTTTGGGTTCATGGGCAGCAGGTAGTATCGTTTGGTGTCATAGCTCTCTTGAGAAGTTTACGGCCATCAAGTGTGTTTAATGTTTGGTGTAGTTGTTTTTGTAATTACCCGGTGATTATTTTATGACAGATAACGGACCCCCTTGCATCTCCACAATGGAATCCTTACATAGGCTAATTAGATCTGACTTGTAATAGTCTCCATTCTGAAGTTAAATCATTAATGGAGTAAACCAAGGTCTTGATGTATCAAGGGGGGGGGGGGGGGTGTATGCAGCCGGCACAACTAACTTAGATGATAAAATCTCTTTTTATGCTTTGTTTTACAAACCTTCAACACAATTCAGCTTAGCCTTAAACTTTCAATCTTTTATTGTATACCATTGTAATGCTAATTAATTTCATGAATAAAAGTCCTTGTACTTGACGCTAGACAAGCCCTCAATCGAGCTTCTGTGAGGAACGTGCGTCCCCGTTGTACTTTGTTGACCTGACACATTCAGTGGAAGGGAGCAGGCTGTACAGCGAGCCTCAATTACCTCTTATTAGGGCTCTGCCTCATGACGTGCCACGCAACTCCCCCGTTTTCCCTCTCGCCAAATCTCTGGTTGTGGGGGACGGGCAGAGGCCTAGCGAAAAATGGAAGGTTGTGTCTGGGGCTGCTATCATGGGTGGAGTGAGTTATAGTGTCCTGCTGTGCTTCCCTCACAGATCAGAGATCACAGCTCCACACGGCTCACTCCAGAGACGCTGGCCTTCTACAATATTTACCAACTACATGGGCGCTTTCTATCTGTCAGCCTCACACACACACACACACACACACACACACACACACACACACACACGCACGCACGCACGCACGCACGCACGCACGCACGCACACACACGCACACACGCACATCCAGTGCTGGACGTGGCTTCAAGTCAGAAGTCAACGTGGAGACCGTGGGGTCTTTGAAAATAAATAATCATTGTATTAATTACAGCTAAATGTCTTTATGTTACTGCATACATTTTTTTGCAGGGGAGCCAAACTCATATGCAGAAAGTGTTATGAAGCAGAGTAATGGTAGTTCATCTACGGATCCAGCAAGGGAGGTGGGGCAACTGAATTGCTTTCAGGAGTGTTTTGTTTGTGTGTTTGTGTGAGAGTGTGTCGTGGCTTCTGACACGGCTGTGTCTGCGTGCGCCTGTGAAGGTGGGCGTGAGCATCGTGGCGGCAGTGCCAGGCAGGCTCAGCTGGAAGTGACCTAGGGATGTTATGAGCCTTTCCATCATGGACCAGGCCGGGCTCGTTCCAGACGAGGAGGGATGAGGCCAGGCGGTCGCCCTGTGAGCCCGTCGTCGCCGATGGGCACATTACTGTCAGACCCAGGGTTCTCAAATAAAAGAGGAACTCGTGAAGGCCGCACCCCTTTCCAATAAAGGCTCCACGACCGCCTGGCCCATAAAAAGTGGCTCTCTCAGATGGAAGGGTATTCCTCTTTGACGACGCCTCTTCCTCCTCCTTAAATGAGAGCTGTTCTTATTTCCCTCTGAGGAATAAACTATGACAAGAAGGTGGGTGGTTTTATAGGAGAATTGATGTACTGGAAATACCAAATGATATAGATATTGGCAGCCGTTCCTTTACAGTAGTGCTTATACAAGGACTTCAAGATGAGTGAGACATGCCCTGGTTAGTTCAACTAATGTGTCAACAAGTAAGAGTACTAGGTTGAACCCTCTCAACCACGGTCTTTTTGTTCTTTACATTCTGATTGAACTTGATAGTGTTCACCATGTCAATCTATTCTAGCTAAGAGCCCATATCAGTCCATGCTGGCCAGGGTAATGAGGGGCCCAACAACATAAGTACCCCAGATGGTCCCTCGGTACCCTCCTAAGCTTATTATTCCCCGCCCCTTCTGTAGATAAACTCACTGAGCAACCTTCAATAAGAAAACCAGCACCATAACCACCAGACGCACTCATCAGCCATCAAACCCACACTAACGACGCACCTGATTATTTGGTTGTCATTGCATGGCGGTGTTCCACATCAGTGCTCGCTCCTGTCTGATCTACTGGTATACGCTGGCTGATTTAAGGTTTGGGGATGTGACCGCCTCAGGCAAGTTATTCTAAGAGTCCCCTGATGTCAGTGGGACTGCCTGGCAGAATAAAAGGCGAGGCAATAAACCGGGGTGGGGGGAAAAGCAGAGCGCAGCCGCATTGAAACGGGGGGGGCCTCCCCGAGGCAATGGCCCAACTGCCCTGTGGTTAAATCTTCCACTGAAAGTGTAATCATCACACTAGAGCCCCACGGAGGGAGAGAGGGATGAGGAGGAAGAGCGAGAGAGATCGACAGAGACAGAATGGCGGCGGGGGGAGGGGGGGCAGCAAAACAAAAGCCACCCGTCTCAGTTCTGTCCTCTTTGTGTCTAATCTGAGAGAGAAACCATGGCAATAAGAAAGGGAATTAGAAAAGGCTGCCGCGAAGACGACTCGGCGGGCAAAATGGAGGGCTATCTGAGAAAGATCACAAGGGTTTAGTGTAGCATTGTTAGCTCCTCTGATGTGTTGAGCGATATAAGCATTAGGCTTGTTCCCTAATCCTATCCATAGGCTATACTTTATTGTCTGGTACTTGTAGTTAAATGGATGATGGTACTTTGAGCTGCCCACAAAAAGAGAGGCTGTCTGACGGAGACACTGATTGTCGATTCGTATCACAAGACTGTGATGGCAGGAATGTGTTACCATGGGTCTTAATCTTGATGTTGGTAATGATAAGGTTCGTTTACGCTTGCTAGACATCAATGGTTACCTAATAGCTGGTTGTGAACATCTCCATATCCCCGTTAAATGCCTCTCACTGCTTTGCTTCCCTTTTAAGGGAGTGAGTGCACAGCGTGATTCTCCACTATAAATCACATTTAATGCCCCCGGCCTGTTGAGGGAAGTAATGTTCCTGGCAATATTATAATTGCCTCGTTTTGAATGCCTATAAGTTGTCCTCCTGACAAAATTTTTTGGGAGGCTTTAGTCTTGAACATCTTGTTTACATTTTACTTGCATAAAGCAGTGCAAATAAGCAGCATGCAGTTTGACTCACCAATGTGTATTGCACGAACAACGTCAATTCCCTTTTTTATTTCTAGGAACTCAGCTTGAACATGACCTCTTTTATTCTTGCGGTGAATTGTGGCAGGTTCCGTGGGCATGGGCATGCTAATTACGACAGGAAAGGTCAAACTAATTAGCGCTCACTTTGAACTCGCCGTAGACGTTTCCTGGTAACGTCGCATAGAGCAGACGGGGTTCAGCTTCATCAAGAGAAGCATGCAATGTAAATATATTAGTAGCATGTAATAATGTCACATTTCGAGTTTGGCAGTTTGATAGTCACTTGGTGAGGTTGAAATTGTTAAGGCTTTCCACCTTGCTCAACTACATTTTAACATCTAAACAGCCCGCTTTATCAAGGGAAGAGTGAACACTTTGCCGGCCATTATATTCACACAACGCCTAATCGTCTTTGTTTGGATATGTTAAATAAAGCATTTCGTTACGCTCTGGCGGGCACTAAGTGGTCCTTTAAAGGCCCGTAAATTCAATCAGACACCGTTTGATGCTGCCCCTGGATCGGGTCAGTGCAGTGACACTCATGATCCCTGCGAGCGCACAGGAAGCAGTTTTTTTTTTAACAATTATTAAACATTATTACCTGGGATTGACATTTATGTTGTCATTCTAATGGGATCCCTCAACCGATAGGGGCCTCATGTGCTTTCCCCGATCGAAGCCCCCTCCTTTCCCCCAGTGTGGCGGGCCGTTTGTCATCGCATATAGCTGGGAAGGAAAGCCTTGCCTCCCCGGCCTTTCTGTCATTAGAGGGGTCCCGTTAGCCTGGTGCTAATGTGCGGTTTAGTGGCTGCAGCAGCGTATGCTAAAGAGGTCCTGACACACGGCAGGGACTCCTGGGGGTCTGAGAGCGGGCGTATTGGGGATTTGTGTCTATACCCTTGTGTGAGGGAGAGCCTGTGTGCCTGTGTGTGTGTGTGTGTGTGTGAATATGTGTGAGTATGTGTGAGTGTGTGTGTGCACACTGGGGTTTGGAGGGGGAGCACGCAGGGGTGAGGAAAGGGTCCCAGCGGTTGTTTGCCTGTTTTCCATCAAGAGTCCTCATCTCCTTTATCCCCTTTGTGGCGGAGGGCCTCCTCGGGCAGTCCCCTCCGAGGGGGACCTAAAAAGAGCAGCTGCTGGGGAACGAGTGCCATTTCCTCCTGCTGTCACCAGCACACTGGCAACCTGCCCCCCCCCCCCAACCCTGTCCTCCTGCAACCCCCCAAACTCCCTATTAATATGCATATGAACTTGTTTCTCTTAGTTCTGAACTCCAGTGACAAAGTGGGAAAGCATATGCCTGAAATATTCATGATGGTGTGCAGTAATTAAACGCTAGCGATAGGGACTCTGCGAGGGAGAGTCACTACCCCACTGAGGGAGTGAAAAATGGCCATTATTGTTTCCGTGGGAGGAGAAAAAAAGAGCTGGTGTCCCCTGTTTTTCAAGGAATTTCTGGGAAGCATTTTGCTCTTGAGTGCTTGTTGTGCACAAGAAAATTATTTTGAGCCCTGGGTTAAGGAGTCGCGTGGGAAAAAGCAGAACATTGTTAAAGACGGATCACAAAACACATTGTTATTTGTAACATGCCCTTTTCCCCATTTCCCCCCCTTCCATGTCTTTATAGTAAACCTGAAAACATTATTCCACTAATGTGCTACTGCTGGCAATTTACATTTAGTACGGTCTCGCAGAATAGTGAGCTTTTAACTTACACTAACTTCTCAGTTACACAGTTATACCCGTAAAGAGTTTATCTTTGGAATAACATTAGCAGAAATAAAAATTAAGTGATAATGGGACACAAATTATTTGGTTTTGGCGTTTTATCAAGAATTTAATCTTTCTGATCTTGCATCTTTGTTATCTGGCATTGAGATCATGTGTGTGTGTGTGTGTGTGGGGGGGGGCATGTCATAATGATTTTATAACAAATACTTTGATGTGGGAGAGAAAAGGTAGCACCAGAGAGTGCTGCAGACCATACACAGGAAGATCTTCAGGACACAGGTGTACTTCCACTTGGAGCCACTAGAGAGAGGGAGAGAGAGAGATGGTTGGGAGAGGGCTAATAGAAGCGGGGGAATGGAGGGAACGTGGCAGGAAATGAGGGACGAGAGAGTCAGAGATGGCATCGCGGAAGGAGACACTGGAAGGAGAGAGAAAGAGAGAGAAAGAGAGAGAGGCAGAGAAAGCAGGGCAGAGAGAGCGAGTGCTCTGAGGGGGCTGCAGGGACTTGACAGCCAGGTAGATTGTATCTGACACAAAGCCGGGAGATGAAAGCAGAGCGGACAGCTGGCCCACTGCACTCGGCGCACTCCATGCGGCTGCACTCACCTCGCCATGCCATCCCCACCACCCCCCATCCCCGTCCCCCAATCCCGTCCCCACTTCGTTCACCTCGGAGGGGTCCTGAAGGGTCTCTCCGACGTACCCCAAGGGGATCCATGGATAATCGGGACCCTGGCCGACTTCGCTCGCCCACCAATCCGTGGAGATGTGGTCTGGGCTCCAGCTTTTCACGTCTGCTCCCTGTCTCGGCTCTCTTGCTGCGTTCTCCTCCCCTCGACTCCGCTTGGTGCCTGTCATCCCCCCAGCCCACTCAGCGCCACACTGGCTTGTTTTGTCAATAACCATTTATTTGTTGCTTGGAATGGCGGCAGCCATTACATCTGACCTCCCTGTTTCATCAATTATGGATAGATTATTGGATGTGAACATCTGCAAGAGCTTGCTGTTTGACTCACCTCCTGGCAGGGATTAGATAAAGTATTAAACTGCTGTTCATTGTCAGGCCAAAACTCTACTGAGAGTCCGGGAGGGAATTCCTCAGACGTCTCAGTAACAAAAATAACTTCCAACAACAAGGCACCTTCAATGGTTTAGTAGCGCTACCCCTGAGGCCTCCTGATTTTCTCACCATGCATCCTAAGCCATTTACTGTCCCTGCTGGTCATTGGCTCGTGTAGTCAAAGACCAGTGCTTGGAACCTGTATATGATTTTATATTCAATAAATCCCAGACTTTTGATCCCTGTCGCTCCTTTCCTTTGTGATGGGCCTTCAGTCGTTCTACTGGAGAACTGACCATCAGTGAGCGAGCCACCGATGAGGTGGACTGTAGGCCAATCCAGACATACTCACTCATAGGGGGCAAAGAGATATTTAAAAAACACTTTTGGGCCATTTATTTTTAAAATAGGCCAAATAAGATATTTAAATAATGAATGATATATTTGGATGTTTTTAGTTGGCTGGCTGTGAAACACTGGCATGGTGTTTGAGGAACCAGTGGAAAAGGAGGTGGGGTAGCATTGCAGCTGAATTAGGGTTAGCATGCTCCACTCTCTGCTGTGCATTTTTTGTATCGGTTTAGAAAATACAATTTATCTATATTAATATCACCTTTTTCATCATAACAAATACTTTGACCATACAGCCCCCTTGTCCTGCCATTATGTGTGTTATCACGATACGATACATTTGTGACAGATTTTAATACAGGCTAAAGAGAGCAATGTTCTCCTTAATTATCTCTCTGTGGTCGGTTGTAAACATGTAAATGTGTTGTTTGGGGTTTTTAATGCAGTCTCTCCAACGCCGTCTTCGTAATTAGAACGTAATGGAGTAATCTGTGCAACACTGTTGCACTCTAAACATAGCACAATACAGACACAGTATATTATCCCCTGGTGCGTTTTGCATTATTTAACAGAATTAATCAGCATGTAAGCCCCCTACATCACTCCATTTTTAGATAAGAAGAAACCAAAGACGCATTATCATAATTTCCCGGCAGTTTGTACTCGCCCACTCAGAAGAGAGCACCAGTGACGGCCTGCCTTCATTTGGGAGATGATAATTATGATCTGATTGAGTGGAGGAATCATGCAGTATTGCATTTTGCATTCTGGGGCTTTTTTCATTTCTATAAAAAGGCAACCAAAATGCCTCAAACTTGAATGAAACTTGATCAATACTAAATGCAAACTTATAAGTTGGTAAATATAAGTATATTGATGTGATTTAATGGGATGGTTTCCCTACAATGTTGGGAAAACAAGGAAAGCTTTGATCCCCCCTTTCCATTCTCTCATTTCCTGTTTTAAAAAATCCCAGTCATCAGTGATAATCAATGACCATATTCTGAAGGATATAAAAAGCGCTAGAAGCAGTCAGTGACAACCTCATATTATCAACTTTCTAGCCAACACTGACACATTTGCCACGAAGATCATTGTGATCAAGCAGTGTTTCTGTACACAAAAGCATTTGCTTTTGTCCAAACTGAAAACAAGTGTTTAGTGATACAAGCTGGAAAAAGGAACCCCATCCGTAACAATGAATAAAGTAAAGAATTCAGCAATCCACTTTATCTCAACCCCAACAGGAAAACATAGAGGTTAGTGCTGCTTCCAGAAAATGGCATTATTACGATTTAGTCAGAAATATTGACAGATTGGGCCAAAAAGGAGTTGTTTTTATACCTGGTGAGTATACGTCTGTGAAACCAGATTTCCTCTCACTGCCTTCCTAGGGTTGCTGTTGCACTCCCCTTCTAGTATTTCCTTGTCAGAGCCCCTCACGGTTCACCTTCAAGGCACCTGCTCGGCTGTCAACACCAGTTGCGAAACAGACACTGAGCATTGGCGAGGATTCACTGAAAATGAAGATATGCCATTTCCTCTGTGTACAACCCCCACCCCCCAACCCCCTTTCTCAAAAACAAAAAAAACTGATGCGTAACCTGAGCATTTTCATTAATGCCTTTGGATGGTTTGGGTAGTGATGTAACCTCTGTCAAACAGGAACTGTCTTTTTTCCCCTCTCTCTCTCTCCAGGCATTGAACAAAGAGGATGAAAACCTCCCGTGTGCAGAAGAGCAGCGGGGCATCCCGCATCAAAATACCAGCGCAGGTTGAAAGGCGCAAAATAAGGTCAGTGTCACCGCACTGCATTATTAATACGCTCACTGCTTATGTCCTCGCCCATTGAATCTGTGCACACCAAGATGCTGCCTGCTGTAAAATATTGATGCCATTTCGCAGCTTTACACGTGGCAAAAGTGAGGAGGGAAAAATCGGGTTGTTCACACAGGCAGGCCCGGGGATGGCGTGTCGCCTGGTTCTGTAAGACAGGCCGTAAGCGCTGTTAAAAAGCGCCACTGAGAACATAAGCCGCTGGTCAGTTGGGCTTGTTAAGTGATCATGCGACCACTTCAAAGATTACGGAAGTCGTCATGGCCTTATGCTAGTGGATAGAAGTGACGGTAAGAGAAAAATATTGCACGATTTCAACGTGACCTTGAATATCCATCCATTGTCAGAACCGCTTATCCTATGCAGGGTCGCGGGGGGGCTGGAGCCTATCCCAGCTGACTTAGGGCGAGAGGCGGGGTACACCCTGGACAGATCGCCAATCCAT
>JAVQJS010148477.1:10000-13896 GCA_036024795.1 Galaxias rostratus | reverse complement strand
CACACACACACACACACACACACACACACACACACACACACACACACACACACACACACACACACACACACACACACACACACCAAAGAATGAGCGGCAAACTGAGTTTAATTAAAAGGCAGAAACCTATGGAGGGATAGATAGAAACATACTGCAGAGAGAGATGAGCAGACTGGCCAGTCCTCTGCGCAGCAGCAGCCGCAGCAGCCGCGTGTCCTCGTTCACCGCCTGCCTGCCTGCCTACCTGCCTACCTGCCTGACCCTCGGCGGTAGAGACCCAGCTCAGCCCTTCACGCTCCTGTGCCCAGCACTCAGCCACCCAGGGAGCGGGTGTCCTTCATGGGACCTCCACCCCCACCGCCTTCCCCGGTCCTCCCTACCTCGGCCCACCTCCACGCAGCCGGGCCGGGCTAATTGGTGATCAGGGACAGGTGTCACACAGGGCAGGGTGGGGGCCCCCAGACAGTGGGGGCCAAGGGGGTGGCAGGTGGGGTGGGGAGGTTAGCTAGCAACGACAGTGATGATTGGTACAAGAGGTCAGGGGACAGACACATGATCTAAATCAATTGGCGGATGCATACTTGGGTGGGTGCTGTGTGCACGCACGCACGCACGCACGCACACACACACACCCACCCCCCCCCCCCCCCCCACACACACACACGTCTAAATCGGTGAGGAGTAAAACAAGCCTCCATTCTCATTACGAGCCACATCAGCCCATGCTTTCCATTGGTCTCAGGCTGCCAGTGTTTGAGGCAGAATAAAGACACTCGTAAACACTCCATGAATACTGAGGGAAGACAGCGGAGAGATGAAAACCCTCCTGTGTCTGCTCTTTAAATAAACCAACAGCTGCCAGTGCAACGGCACAGAGACCCAGAGCTAGCATGGCTAGCGATGAGCCTCTGCCCCCTCCGCCTGTTGCCTCTCTGGGTGTCTCTGAGCACGCTGAGAGACAGGGAGGTCGAGGCAGCGGCGCTCCAGCCGGGCGGCGCTAATTACAACAATAATGGAGCCTGATCGCCAGGCCCTCACAGGCCAAGTCCCCCTGCAAACCCCCTCTCTGTATGCTGGCTAGCACCGCAGCCATTTCCCGTTGTTAGCAATTAGCACGTAGTCCCCGTCTGTTGCCCACTCGGGGAGACAAGCCTCAGCTGGGTGGGGCCCGGTCACCGAGGCCCAGGTGTGCGGGGTTAGCCTTAACGAGTTAGCGTTAGCGTAAACACTAGCTAACAGCGCTGACGCTGCTGCAAAAAAGGGTCGGGTCAGGGAAAGCCGTGTTTGCGGCTGGGCAGCTAATGCTTTGCCGGGGCTGGGGGTCCTGATTAGCGCTGATTAATAATGCAACGTGTGAGGCTGGCAAGTGGAGGGCAAGGGCTGCGGTGGGTGTGAGCCGGGGAGACACAGACGGGGGACCAGGGTGAGGTCATGGTGAGTCAGACAATGAGAACTCCCAGGGAAATAAACAGCGCAAAAGAAAAACCTAAAAAAGGACGTCCTCGCTAACTGAGGACACTTTGATTCTTTTTATTCTGGCCTCTCTCGTGCAGTGGGCTGGGTTTCCACGGTGATGGTGTTAGGCGTCTGGGAGCCTGTTCCCTGTGCTGACATAAAGCCGGGGTGGGGCTACGGCTCACCCTCTCTCCGTCAGGCCCCGCAGCCACGGGGTGACACAGGCGGGAGGGCTGCCGGCCGAGGCCAAGGTTTTCACACATGGATGCGTGTCTGTGCTCGGGGAAGTGGGAGACACGAGGTCAGAGGTCAAATCCATTATGGGGTGTGGAAGGAGGGAGGGAACTGTTCAATGGCTGAGGGTGACATGCCGAGCGTTGCCATGGGAACTGGGGGGGGTGGGGGGTCATCAAATTGCCCTGGGTGAACTTTAGTCAGGCCAGGAGGGGTTTAGCGGATCGCAGTAGTCCATTACAAAATGCTGAATCAAAAGGAACGGAGAGTGGAGCCACGCTTTGTTGTTGAAGGATAGAAAAAGGACTTGCGGCAAGACGTCTTACCTTTCACAGCGTACATGTCACCAACCGACAGAACATGCGTCTGAAAGTGATTAGACAAAACAAATGCTGCCTGTCTGATGGAATACAGGCCTTCTGTGTTAAATATAGGGGGCCTGTTGGTAGTGACTCCAGACTCTACAGGCCCCTGTGGTTTGGCCGAGAGTCAGCCTGACATAAGATTGTGGTCCCCAGCAGATACCCCCCCCCCCCCTTAAAAGCAGCACCATCCTATGAATGAAAACACAACCTCGGTTGACTTCCTCACGGGCTGTATCCAACACATCACACAAAACACACCACTCTCTATTCGCACACACACACACACACAGAACATTCCCTCTACACACACACACACGCACACGCACACACACACACACACACACACACACACACACACACACACACACACACACACACACACACACACACACGTGAGTGGCTCAGAGTCAGGTCCGGGCGAGGGCATGCATCTTGAAACCCAGAGTGAATCCATATTACATGTGTAGTGTGCTGTCAGTCTGGGTCCCGGTCATCAATTATGAATAGAAATATACAGCCTCCACAGCCCCGGCTCGCGCTCTTTTCAGGGCCTGGTAAGGAAGGCCTCAAAAGAGGGGGACAGAGACACGGGATTGTCATTCAGATCCACGGCTGCCAGACGGGACGGAGTCTCCACAGCACCATCTCTCTCTGATCTACTCCCCCCGCCCCCTCGCCGCACGGTGAACTCTTGTTTTCAGGGGTGGGGTCGTGGGGGGGGGGGGGCGGACTTCCCTCTTGTTTGGACGGTAGGCCCGAGGATTGGGTTTTTCTCGGGCTGCGGGCCGAGGGGCCAGACGAAACACATGCGCCCGGCGCCGAGTACAAATACCTCATTGATCCGGTATCAAAAATGCAGGGGAGGCAGCATGGTAGAATACACAACTTTTTTCTTTTTCTTTTTTTTTTCCCCCCTGGTTTTTTTCTCACCGCCCGTTCTCCACGGTACATTCGGAGCAGTCTCCACCATGTCAGGGCCCAGGGCCTGCAGTGGTATCTCCCATTTCACCGGGAGAGGAGCGGCGCGAAGCCCCCGTCGGCTTCCCTCTTCAGCGCACCGGCTATATTTAACTGTGGCTTCATTAAACGCAACTTAAGTGCTCGGCTGGAGTCTCCAAACAAACAAAGCGTCGCGCCCGTGCGATCTAATGGAGCACGCGAGCACTGTTCTGACGCCTGTGTGTTTACGGAGGGAGGGCGCCGCGGCAACAACAAATTTGCCAGTCTTGCGCGTGTGTAGCGGAACCCCCAGCGCAAAGCGGCGTGCCCTCTAGAGACAGAACAAACAGCGGTTAGGATGTTGAAAAGGCCTCGCTCTCTTCGCTACCTGCGCTGCTGAATACCAATGGAGTCGTCCAAAACCGGAATAGTAATAGGTGTGTGTTTGTGAATCGGGGAATACAAGCAACAACAATATTTTGCTTGTGGGGAAATGCTTGCTATCCAGCTCCTCAAGGGTAAAGAGGCACTTAATGTTTTTTTCCTGTGATGATGAATGAAAGTGTGCCTCTTGTTTGTCTCTTCTGCTGCCTGTTTATAAGGTGGTGTAACCAAGGCAGGGCTGAGTGTGTGTGCGTGTGTGTGTGTGTGTGTGTGTGTGGCTGTTCCTTTGGACTGGTGGGCCATATCCCACTGATTCATAAAAGGTCACTGTCGTTATTGTTGCTTAGCAACCATGTAAGAGAAGACTTAGGAGTACAGTAATTGCTTTTGTGCGTATGAGTGTGTGTGTGTGTGGGGGGGGGTGTTTGTATGTGTATGTGTGTGTGTGTATGTGTGTGTGTGTGTGTGCAACTGACTGAACACAGATATGTATGTGCTAATGTTTAAAGATGATGATGA